>JARYZH020002138.1:0-18282 GCA_030021035.2 Notholithocarpus densiflorus | reverse complement strand
AAACAATGCATAAAACTAGACTAACTCAAAACACGAAAGCAAAACACATAAGTAATGCAAAAACAAAAACAAGAAGAGGAGAGAGAGAAAAAGTGACAAAATCACTTGGAGCCTTTTTCCTTCCACACCTTGGAAGAACCTTTCCGTTTAGCAAACCCTTGATCCGGCAGTGAGGGGGAAGAATTGAAACCGTTCAAGTTTGAAAGGAAAATGAGGGCTTTGAGAAGATCTCCAAGAGGAGCAAAGGAGGATGGAAACTGATTCTGGTTTCCTGACGAGATCATGCTGTTGCTCTGTTGAGTGGCTAACCACTTATAGCAATTAGGTCTAGTATGTCCAGTTGCTCCACAGTGATGACAAAAATGCAGCTTTTTCTGTTTGGGCTTTTGAGTATTTCTCTTCTTAGCCCTAGGGTTCTTAATCTCTTTCTTATCAAGCTTAGGGGTGCTCCTGAGATAGATTTACCCTTGTCTATGTTCTTACTAGCTAATTCATTTTTAACATCATTGTTCTCAATTTTAACATTATTAGCAAGAGAAACAAAAATAGTAGTACTAGAAGTAGCAACACTAGGAAAAGAGAAATCATACCCTAAACCGGTTCGATCGGAAGCAGATTTCTGAAGACTGAGCATCTTATCGAGCTTTGTACTTGAAGTCCTTTCCAACTGGGCTCTGACTTGGAATAGTTTTGCCTCAAGCTTCTTGGTCTTCTCAGTCAAAAAATTATTCTTAAATCTCAGTGCTCCAATGGTCTGATTGGCTTTATCAAACTTTGTGGAAATTTCTTCTCATTCAAGCTCCACTTCACTAAGCTTTTTGGTGGCCAACTTATACAATTTCTCATACTTTTCCGAGACCTTGTATAACTTTGCATAGGCTGTGTAGATGTCATCTTGCTCATCCATCTTTTCAAACTTAGACTCCACCAATTCCTCTTCTTCATCACATCTTCAACAATCCCTTCAGTAGGATTTACAGTGGTAGTGAAGGCATTTAGGATTCCATCATCCTCATTGTCGAAATCATCTTCAGCCTCGGTGTCGCTTAAGGTAGTAGCAAGTGCCTTGCTTTTCCCAATGGTCTTGAGATATGTAGGGCACTCTTGTTTCATGTGTTCGAAGCCTTGACATCCAAAGCATTTTGGTTCTGAGGGAATTGTGTACTGACTGCCATCCCTAGCATTCATCTTTCCTTTGTCCTGGTTCTTGAACTGAGATAAGCTGGACTGCTTGCGGTCTTTGTCAAATCCTTTAGCATTGACATTCTTCATAAACTTTTTGAATTGCCAAGTGATATAGGATTTCATCTTAGAATCTTTATCATTTGAAGACTCATCAGTGTCACTACTTTTGGCCTTTAATGCCATGCTCTTGCTCTTGCTTGATTTCCCTATCCTTGTCAAACCCAACTCATAGATTTGTAGATTGCCAACCAGCTCTGTCAAATGAATTTTGTCAATATCCTTCGATTCCTCAATTACGGTGATCTTGGCATGAAATCTCTCAGGTAGAGATCTAAGCACCTTTCTAACAATCTTGGGTTCGGGAATGGTTTCCCCAAGATTAAAAGCTGAGTTCACTATGTCCTTAAGCTTGGCATAGAACTCATCGAATGACTCGTCCTCCTCCATCTTAGTCTCTTCAAAGCTCGTAGTAAGCCTTTGAAGCTTTGAATCCTTGACAGCCTTGGTTCCTTCATAGGTTGTCTAAAGAATGGTCCATGCTTCCTTAGCAGTTTCAGTAGAGGAAATCTTCTGAATTCCTCATTCATGACTGCACTGAATAACGCATTCAATGCCCTGCTGTTAAAGTTTGCCGCCTTGAGCTTAGCATCATCCCAGTCGACCGGTGCTTCCGTAGGCTTGGTCCAACCTATCTCCACAGCTTGCCACACCTTTTCATCTAATGACTGCAAGAAAGCTCTCATTAGTACTTTCCAGTATGCATAGTTAGTGCTATCAAATAAAGGAGGTATAATAAGAGACTGTCCTCTATCCATGACAAACAGGGGTCAATGGATCACACAGCAAAGATTAAAACCTAATCAGAGTGTGCCTGCTCTGATACCACTTGATAGGCCAAGAATGTATTGACCCCTTGTGATGAATTAACAAATTAATTAGCCAAGTTAATTAATTAATTCAATTAGCATGCAATACGTGTGGTAGTACAAACAAATCACCAATTAACTAAATACAGCGGAAATTAAATTGACACGATGATTTGTTTACGAATGGGGAAAACCTACACTGCAAAAACCCCACCGGGTGATTTTAAGGTCATCACTTCCAAGAATTCACTATTATCACAATAAGCGGTTACAAGTAAAGGAATCCCAGTACCTTATACCAACCTACAGTTGAACCTTTACCCCAATACCCAATTGGACTTATTTTGTAGTGACAATCTCTCATTTTCAATGCACGGCTCCCAGTACATGACTAACAAATTCAATGCGCGGATCTTAGTACGCGGCTTACTCACCAACTTGAGAAAGATGTTGGCTGCAAAGTTTTTCAGTTCATCACACGATGAAGATCACGAAGGTCCTTGGTTACAAAACCCTACGGTGTACAAACACAGCAGCTTCTTCAAGAGAAAGATGAACTAGGGCAAATTCTGTCTCTGGTCACAATTTGCATGAACACAACTTTGTTTCACACTCGCGCAACCTTTTACGGCCCTTAAAACAATCCTTATATATGTTTAGGGTTGTGAGAAAAGAAAGCCCAAACATGTATTCACGGATTGCATTGAAATCAGCTCTGAAAAAATGAACTTTATAAACCTCGATAGATAGCTTATCTGTCGAACTAGTTGTCGAGCATCGGGCTTCAGCAGCTTTTTAAACCTCGATAGATACTAGCTGTCAAGATTTAAAATCCAGCACTTCTTCACTTGTTTCTTGGACAGACTTGCATGGATTTAACACTTGATCTTGAAACCTTGCTCCTTGAAGCATTAAACACATCCTAGATCTACCCAAATACAAGTAAAGTGCGTTTTTTCAAAGGATTTGCCAATTTTATATTGACATATGTTCCTAACATTAAATCACATATCTCCTAACAATGTTCAAGTGTTTGTTCACAAACGTATTATTAATTTTAGGTCTACTTCATTTAATTGTCAAGTTTAAATTTAGACTTGATTTAACTTATTTTTTAAATAAACAAACAAACATAAACAAATCTTTTTTCTAACTCGAGTTCAAGCTCCTCGTAAGCAACTTGATTCATTTACGATCAATGCCCCCTCTTGATTGATTACACCCGAATGGCCCACCAAAAGATCCTCTTATCATAACAAATTCACAATTTATCATGTACCTAACCAAATAGATTTCCAAAATCTTACAAGAAAATCTTGTAAGTATCGTATACCTTTGCAACTTGCAATATTGTGCAACACAATCAAACTTTGCAACTTGCAATATTGTACAACACAATAAAAAATTAAAATACGTACTAGTGTAGAGAGAGTGGTCGCACTCACTTCACTTGGGGGGTGAATGAATCATGCACTGACTCATCAAGTGGGGACCACCATCCCATTCCAAAAACTACGTTGTCAATCTCTGGGCAACTGTACCAACGCCAGCGTAGTACTTGGTCCTTTTTTTTCTCTCTCTTCTTTATAAGAGATCAGTGTTGTGCAACTTGGATGGTTGGGTCCCACTTCTTAACACATGACATGCCTCTTGTCGGGGGGACCACGTGCTTCACGCACACTCCTCGCTGATTTAAGGTCACCCAGTTACTCGTTGACTTCTTTGCAAATTAGACCGTAGTCAAACCAAAAAAAAGAATGCAAAACTGGCTCTTTAAGTTTCTTCAAATTTCATTTCAGTTCTCTAACTTTTAGTTTTATTCAATTAAGGTTTTTCAATAAAGATATTTAGGGTTCAAATTTTTATTTTCCTAACTATTAAATTATCAAAAAAGAAAAAGTAATGAAATAAGACTTCTATCTAATGACTCTAATTATTTAGTTTATCTCCACTATTTATACAAATATCCACAATTAATATATAAATATTCACATTTAAAAAAAAATACATTTAAAATATGAAAGTGAATATAAAAATCAGGAGTAATTCTTAGGTACTCTCAGAGCACAGGGAATAGTGCTCCCTCCTCTCACATTCATAGTGGAGTTCATTCATTAAATTCATGGTGGGGTCTATCATAAATGTGAGAGGAGAGAACATTATTTCTTCGTACTCCGGAAGTACCTAAGAATTTTTCAAAGTGAAAGTGAGAGTATCATTAGATTCATTACCCTTGGTTGATGAGCATATAACAGCAAAACAAATAATGGTGGGCGAGGTAAGAAACAAGCGTGGGAAAAAATTATAAGGCGCGAGAGCAAGCCACGAAAATGGAAGTCCAACTACTTTCAACAACTAAAGATTGAGGCAACAAGGATAGAAAACAAAGACGTGTTAAAGATATCAACATGGTGGAGGCTAAAGACCAACCCCGCCATCAACTAAGTATCCTTAATTGAAAATGCTAAGAGCTTGGGAACTCTTGGATAGTTTAAGGCTTAAGCCTTCTAAGATTTGGAGAGGGCACACAGTCTGACATTCTATTCTCGATGGAAACAAAGATGGATGCAAAAATAAAAATTGAAGTTCAGTTACAAGGGACACTTTGCTGTGGCCAACAGAGTACGTGACAATAACGAATTTTTTTTCCCACATCACATAGTTTAGTTTGCAAGACAACAAGGACACATAAGTGAATTTGGCATCAGTTTTTAGCATTAGTTTTTAATTTTTAACTTTTATGTACATTTTTTAAAACTTCACATTTTTTTTTCCACTTTTTTTTCATTTTGTTGAAGGTAAAAGTATAATTTAGAACACTTTCAATAAAAAACTTTTAACAAAAAGCTAAACAATCTGTTCTCGTGATAAAGGCACAAAGATTTTCACCATTCAGTTAAGGGCATCAACGTCAGCATCCATGGGCGGTGTTAGGAGATTTCATTGAGATTCTAGAGTCGCATGAGAAGCTAGAATGACCAAAGTCAAATGGATGCTTTTCGAAATGCCTTTATAAAGATCTTAAGGGGAAATATTAATAAACTGGTACACACACCTTTACAACCTACTAGGGATGCAAATAAGTTGGACCCAGGGGTGGAGGCAAGGGGGTAATTGCCCCCTCGGCCTCCCCAAAAATCATATATAATATTAATATTAATATATTATATTACAAAGATTATTTACCTCCACACAAATGACAAATCAACTTTTTATTTTATTTTATTATTATTTTAGCTTGTCTCATGTGTTCAATTTCACATTGCAAGACAACATTTTCTTATAATGGGTCCCACAAAATAAAAAACCACTTCGACTTAGTGTGCGTTTGGATACCGCTTATTTTGCTAAAAACTGAAAACTGAAAACAATAAAAAAATAATGAAAAATTACTGTTCATGCTTGAAAGTACTGTGCATTTGCCTGTTTGCACTGTTCATGTCCCATGAACAGTGCAAGAGGCGCTGGACTTAAAAAAAAAGGCAAAAAACGCAGAAGAGAGAAAACGCAGACACAAACGTGAACAAACCAAACGGACACTTAGTGTATGTTTGGCTAACTTATTTTTTGCCAACTTATTTTACTATTTAACTTATTTTTACTACTATTCATGAGTCCCATTGCACTTTTTGGTACTATTCATGAGTCTCATTGTACTATTTCAACTAACATTTACCATTATCTATAGTACTTTCAGCAAAAAATTTTAGTTTCAGTAAAATAAGCAGATCCCAAAACAGACCCTTAATATTATCTAATATTACAAAGATTATTTCCCCCACACAAATGACAAATCAACTTTTTATTTTATTTTATTATTATATTAGCTTGTCTCATGTGTTCAATTTCACATTCGGGAACAACATTTTCTTATAATGGGTCCTACATAATAAAAATCACTTCAACTAAGGGGGTAATGCTGACTGATGCCCTTAGGGTAATAGTTAACCATTCATTTAAAAAAAAAATTATGAGAAAAGAAGAAAAACAATTAATATTTTGATAACTTTTTTCATTTCCTATAAAAGTAGTGTCAAAATTTTCTTAAAATAAATTGTTAACCATTATCCTAAGAACACTCATTAGTATGATCCATTATCTAATATTAGAGAGATTATTTGCACCCACACAAATGACAAATCAACTTTTTATTTTATTATTTTAACTTGTCTCATATGTTCAATTTCACATTCCCATGACAACTCTTTCTTATAATGGGTACTACATAATAAAAATCACCTTGACTAAATGTGACACTACCAATATAATTTACTTAAATCTCAGCCAAGATCAGCCATTGCTTAGAAAAGTACTGATGTGCTAGCTAAAAAAGGAACCGCCCACCAACATGATTTTGTTATTCTGGACTCTCTGCACGTGAAGATTGACCAGCTTCTGGTTAGAAACTCTTTGAGGTTATTGTGTAACAGACTTTGTTCAGATCCAGCAACCTTAACTACTAGGAAGTTTTATTTGGTTATAAATATATATATATATATATATATTTATATATATATCTTATTGACCTTGCAATAGGTCAATAAGATCCCCTGCTGAGTGATCTACATGCTGCATTACTAGATTCTACCAAAGCACAACAGAACATAGAGCAAAATCTTATGCATAGGTTTATCCAGATATTTTGTCTCAAAAGTTAAGCTAGGAAAAGGCAACATCATACACACCTGAAGATGGGGTAACTTGATAACAGCTTTAATACTTTCCCGAGAGGCTGCACCTTCTGGCCAGTCCAATCTACCCCTTCTGACATACTTCTCTGCATGGCGGCTGAAACAGAAACAATTGTAGCAAAGGCATTTATCCCACGACGACAAGGACTGTGTATTGTGGCTCAGTAGCAAAGGCACACTTACGGCGGCTGACCAACAATTTGGCCCATGGATTAGGGCGCCACAATTCAATCCTGTGAGAAGGGCAGTGATAGAAGTACAGGCTTTCGAGCGCTCAGGAAGTAAGGGGAAAGGTGCTTCTACCAACACCGATACGACGCAGGGCAGGCCCAAGGCTAAGAGGGATGGGATGGGATGGGACCATTAAGCACAGTGGACTTGACAGATAGCCCGGTGTCTTCACACATGGAAACCGAGGAACTCAGTGGCGGAGCTGCGAGCGGTGGGGACCAAACCGTTGGTGGCGGTGTGCCCAGTCAACCACAGAATCTCGAAAGATTAATTGGGGGCATTGATAGCAATATTACCCATGTTGGAAAATCAACAGAAAAGGAAAGAATCATCAGAGGATTGAATGCACCTGCAGTTAAGCCTAATAATAAGGATGACAGCGTGGAGGCTAGGGCTGGAGGGGGAGTAATCAATGTCGCAACGACCGTTACGTCCAACCCTGAATTCAATTTTACAGTTGGCAGTGATGGGAAGCCGCATGGGAGAGTGGTTAATGCTAGGGCAACTAAGGGACGGGGAAGGGGTAAAAACACAAAAAACCTACCACGGGTCACCAATCAAAACCTACAAAGGCCAATGGGGGTACATGCTGACGTGGGGAAGCATTCAATACAGGCTGTTGGACCTAAACGTAAGTGCAGTTCAAACAATACTGATGCAACAGAGGAATCGGATAAGAAAATGAGGATGGAGATGGAAACAGAAACACTATGTGAAATTATGGTTAGGCAAATAGGAGCGGCAGAGGTTGCTAAGTAACCCCGCCGGGCCCAATGACGCTCCTAAGCTGGAACTGCTGAGGGCTTGGGAACCTCCTAACAGTTAAAGCCTTGGAAAAGGTTATCGCAAAAGAGAAGCCCACAATTGTCTTCTTAATGGAGACAAAATCGAACACTTATTGGATGAAGATAGTTCAAGAAAGATGCAAGCTCAAACGTGGTTTCATAGTGCCAAGTAATGGTAAGAGTGGTGGTTTAGCATTATTATGGAAGGAAGACACTATTGTCACTACAAAAAACTGGACCTATAGTGGCGTTTGTCAAACGCCACTACAGGTCCAAAAAACGCCACTATAGGCCCATTTGGGCTATAGTGGCGTTTGCTATAGTGGCGTTTACAAACGCCACTTTTGTACCGCAACTATAGCCCAAATGGGCCTATAGTGGCGTTTGTAAACGCCACTATAGGCCTACCATAAAACGCCACTATAGGATGAAATTGTTTTTTTGAAAAATGCTATAGCAGCGTTTCACAAACGCCACTATAGGGTATGACCTATAAAGGCGTTTCAGAAACGCCACTATAGCTAAATTAGAAAAAAATTTAATTGACAAGCAGCAGTGTTTACAAACGCCACTATAGGGTATAAACCTATAGTGGCGTTTCCAAAACGCCACTATAGCCAAATCAGGAAAAAAATTAATTTACCTATAGCAGCGTTTACAAACGCCACTATAGGAATGTTCTATAGTGGCATTTGTGAAACGCCTTTATAGGTCTATCCCTATAGTGGCGTTTGACAAACGCCACTATAGGTCAAGAACGGATTTGTGACCAATTGTCTATATTGGCGTTTTACAAACGCCACTATAGGTCCAAAAACGCCACCATATGAAATTTTTAATTTTTTTTTTCTGGTAATACAAAAATAGCTAGCTGGGTCTACAAACGCGGCTATATATATATATATATATATATATATATATATATGCACACATATTTCACTTGTCCTGAGCAAATCACAAGCATATATCAATAGTCACAAACGCCACTATATATATACATGCACACATATTTCACTTGTCCTGGGCAAATCACAAGCATAGGGTACACAAAACACATCACCCTTTCTAAGGGTACACAAAATAGGCCCTAATATATGGAGCATTCAATTTAACTACATATGGAGCATATGGCATAGGGTACACAAAACACATCACCCTTTCTAAGGGTACACAAAATAGGCCCTAATATATGGAGCATTCAATTTAATTACATATGGAGCAGTGGGACAATAATCATAACTCCATCAAAAAAAAATCTATCATCACCATCATCAAAAGCATCCTCATCATCAAGTGTATCCCTAAGTGCATCCCCATCAACATCAGCATGAGCATCATCTTCACCCTGAATAAGATGGAGGCAACATTATAACAGAGGAACAAACAAAGCCAAATATTGCATCAACTAAACTTCATACATACATAAATACTCAATTAAACTACATAATCAATATAAACACATGGAGCATAAGGACAATACTCATAACTCCATCAAAAAAATCTGTCATCACCATCATCAAGTGCATCCCCATCATCAAGTTCATCCCCATCATCAACATCAGCATGAACATTTTCTTCACTCTGAATAAGATGGAGGCAACATTATAACAAATGAACAAACAAAGCCAAATATTATATCAACTTAAGCTTGATACATATATATCTCTATATATTAAAAGGATCCACAAAGTTAGTTATTACCTTTTCTAATACCTAAATTGCCCCTAAAATTTTAGAAGCACATCACAAAGCAATTGAGTATAAAAGTAATTTTTGGTAAAATGACAAAAATAAGCCTACAATATATTTTTCCCTATTTGACTTCTAAAATATGACACAAGGGTATAAACAAAATCTACATGCCCAAATCTACCCTTGAATAACTCCCACTCATCAGCCTCTAACTGCTCACAACCTTCCCACTAACACATACATAATACAATGACCTATCTTTAAGCCATTTTTCAACAAAAAAGCCCAAGTCAAGTGTTGAAATGACTTATTTTGTCTTTGTATGCATTTGTATCAAAGAGTACTAATAACTAATACATGAAACGACATTAATAAATTAAAAAGCTTTACCTGACTCTGCAATTCATGCATATGCAGGCTAAATGAATCCATCATTTTCTGGAATTGGGCGTCTCGTTCTATCCTTTGAGTTCTCTCAAGTGTTACTAATCGGGCCAGTGCCTCTATTTTATTTGCATCCTCCACTCGAGCTTGGGTCAGTGCATCTATTTTATTTCCATCCTCCACTCGAGCTTGGGTCAGTGTCGCTATTTGATCCTCCAACTCCACAACCCTCTGGTCACTGGCATAAGATTGTCGCGGAGTCGTACTGTTCGGCAGAACGTCTTTCGCCTTTTTACCGGATGGGGTCGGTCCAAACCCTACTCCATGTACGCGTCCATGATGCTCTTGCCCCATCACTTGAGCATAGGCATCATCTGGTGCCCAAAGAACGCCTCCACCATGACTACTCTCTCCAATTAATTGGGTTCCAGCATTCAGTAGTTCTTGCATCCTCCTCTATTTTCATAATTTTACCAAATGACTTATTAGATTCTACATATAGTGCAAAAAAAATAAGTGTATTTATAAGTGGAGTTTTCCTTGTTAGTTTAAAAAATAAGCAAGTCACAAATGATTAATAGAGAAAATACTTACAATGTTTTCAGCAGCTCTATCTGTTACAGGTGTCCCATCTTTACGTCTATAAGCTTTGTCATATACTACAGCACGCTCCACTGGCCTGCCTGTTTCGTTTTCCTAGAACACGTTCATTATATCCATTAATTATTGTGCTAAGTAAAACTATTAACAAGTAAGACAACAATAAAAAAAAACAAACACAAAACAAGACAAGCCACCTTATTCCTATATGCCACAAATCTGAAATTTTTAGGAAACAAATACATGATGCAAATTTGCAATGCTTATATATTGGTTCTAAGCTCATGCATGGTTGAATAATTGCATGGTGTCAAGGTTACCATGCAATGTTGCAATATGGTTGAATAATAACTTAATGACTTTGGCTTGGCATTGCAGAAAACATTAAAATATACTACTTGTCATACTTGCGAGAAAATTTGAAAGAGAGCAAAAAGTTATTATATCAATACTTTTAGAACCTTCATTAGGATCCCTTGATACAAATATCCCCTCCTAGCACCCGTTTAGCACTTCATTAGGATCCCTTGTAGGGGGTAGATAATAATTAGAAACATGTATTGATAAGTTATTTGTTAGTAAACATAGTTTATAAAAATCAACAACCAATGTAATATTAACTTCAATGATAAATTCTAAACAATCTCCCCAAAAGAATTGCTGACAATTTCTCAAATTGATCCCAAAAGTGTGACTATATGTCATGTATGGACTGATTCCCAAATTTTTTCCAAGGGAATAAGTAAAAATTCTTTTCTTTAAAGGAAAATTATTTGCTAAGTAATTACAGAGGAGTCGAGTAGATCAAGACCTTATGATCTAGAGCTTATATTGTCTATAATTTCCTAATGTAGTAAGTCATCCAAGATTAATAAATCAAATTTGCAACTATGGTTGCTAAGAACTTTTCTTTTTCGAAATTAAATTCAGAATTTCACAAACCACTCTCCATAGATGAACTTGTATCAACTAATGCTACACAAACTATAGTAGCTCCATTCATAATATGCTTAGCCCAAGATAAGTCTTATGAGAGATGAACCATGATATAGCTTTAGATCAAGGCCACAAACTTTGAGTGGGATGACTTTTTCAATAAAAGTAACCTCTTTAACAATGATAAGTCTTTTTGATATGCTTATTATGGTAGACAACTGAATTGTGAGAATAGCATAAGAAAAATCATTTGTAGCACTAAATCTCATATTTAAATCAATAGCGTATTTAGCATATTCAGTTTTTGTTTTTTTTATAGAAGTAATGTAAGAGGTAGACATCATACAATAATAGCAACTAGTTGTGCCAAACTTCTTGGTCCAGTTCTAGGTATTTCTTCTTGGAATCCGCGGCTGGCCTTGTTCCGCAGAGCCTTTGTCTACAAATGCAGTCACACAAATCACCACCAAACAACATCATCAATCTAATATAGCAAATTATTGTCCAATAATATCAACCCATTGTTACCGCAAATAATTTCAATAAGCAAAAAATGTTAGTACCTGTACTTCCTCTGTAAACCAGTATTCCACCAACTTCTTCCACTGTTCTTCATCACAATTGTTTGGTATATTTTCCACAACTTGTTGTTTACTCATACCTTCCAAACATTTTTCCTTCTTTAACATGGTCCTGCGCGCCCTTCTCAGGAGCCCCAATAGTTGCATTGCCCAGTCCTCTTGTTTCGCTAGTGGAACTTTGTCTGCAGGGATGGCCCATCGTCTCTGGAAAGAACACTTAGTCAACATACATGTCAAAGTTGATCCTTGTCGAAATTATAATTACATAACTACTCATAATGATAATCTAAAGGGAATAATGTAGATAATCTAATCTAATTTGACTCAAGCTATGTTCATCAATAAAATATGACTCAACCTATTTTATAAAATATATATACATATATATATATATATATATAATCAATGAATGAGTACTAGAAGAGAAAATGACATGGGGTGGAGGACGAGGTGGAGGCTGATGATATCACTATGAGGACCCTGCCATACATTAACAGTGTAAGTACAAACAGTGGGAATTGTATTGGTTAAACCTAACCAAAAAACAAGTCAGTGGAAAAAAAGCTCAGTGCAAACTAGTTGTAACCCATTTACTGATTTAAATAATAATAATAATTTGTATTTCTAGAATTACTTTTAATTTTTTAATTTTTTATCTGAGAAGAATATTAATTTCTTATTTAATGCAATGAAATGCTGCCTAAGTTATAAGGAACCACGTGTACGTACATTTTTATATGTTATCAAAGTTACTACTTAGCCAACGTCCACAAAAAATCGGATTTGTTATTTCCTAGTGGGTACCAAGAGAGAACCTTATCCTTTCAAGATTAAAAAAGAAAAAAAAAACGTGAGTCATGTGTTGTACCCACCTAAAGAAGATAAACGTTTTAGGTCAAAAAAGAAAAGGAAAGAATGAAGAAGATAAAGTGATAAACACTAATTATTTACTTCCCAATGGAAAGATCACCATCCAAAATATCTAGTCAGCAAGACTTGGAAAGCCCCAAAGATCTTATCCTTTCAATCATAGCCAGCCGCAGCATCCCATCGCAACACCCTTTAACTACCGTTTATTTTTTTCCTCTTCACAAACACACCCCAATCACTCTCTCTCTCTCTCACACACTTACATGTTTCCTTCTATGGCTTCTTTAATTCAGTTTCTTCTTCTTATTGTGTACCTTACCCACAAATCTCAACTCTCAAGCTCTGACTTTTCACTTACCAAATGCTCTAGTTCTTCCCATCACCAAAGATGTTACAACCCTCCAATATGTGACCAGAATTCATCATGGCACTCCTCTTGTTCCCATCAATCTTGTAGTTGATCTTGGCGGTCCATTTATCTGGACTGATTGTGCCTCAACACATGTGTCATCGTCTAGCCGTCTGATCCCCAATCGCTCAATCAAGTGCTCAAGAGCCAAAGCCCATGGCATTGAGAGCAAGTCTTGCCTTTAAGCCAAGCAGCGACGGCGCCATAAGGAGGATTTATTTTTTGTTTTTTTATTATTTATTTTCAGTTTTTTTTTTTATTGGGTATTTTTAGTTTTTGTTTTTGAGTAAACAACAACTATTAGCTATAACTATAAGGATTTTTTTTTTTTTTCGTATTTGGAGGAATCCTAATACATTGAATGGAGTCCTAAGCCCCCAGCCCCAACGTGGCTCCGCCACTGACCTTAACCCATCAAAAACACAATTATAAGACAGATTATTTGTTCAACACCTCCCTCCCAAAAAAAAAAACAGACAAAGGTAACACGAAAAGTCACGGACCAAACCAAAAACCCACAAACAAATACAATAAAAATGCAATCAAATCAAATCGATCATACCTTGTAGGTGTGCGTTTATGGGTGGAGGACGAGGTGGAGGCTGGCAGTGGCGGGAGGCCTTGACGGCGGCGGCTGTGAGAGAGTGAGAGAGCAAGAGAGACAATGAGAAAGAGAGGAGTGTTTTTTTTTTTAGAGTAAAGAGAGTTCAGATGATAGTGGCTAGGGTTTTTCATTTTTTGGGGCTGCTATAGGGTTTTTTATTTATTTATTTGATAGATTCTTATTAATATAAAAACAAAAACCAGCCCAAAAAAAAAAAAAAAAACGAAATAAAAAGGACCCTCAAATTCTTATTCTTTTTGGGTTGGGCTATAGGTCCTTCTTTTAAATTTTTTTTTTTTTATAGATCCTTTTATATATATATATATATATCATATCATATATTATATAATAAAAGTTGAGTTTATAAGCACTGATTAGATTATAGAAATTTTTAAAAAAAATTTCTTAAAAATAGACATAATTTTTCTCAGCAACATAGTACATGAATATATGATTTTAATTTTTACTATAATTTCTAAGTTGATAACAATTATAATTTGATTACAACCTAAATTCTATTTTATTAGAAAAAATCTTAATTAAAAAAAAACTGGCAACATAATACACATTAAAGTTTAAAAAAGGAAATCTTAATTAAAAAAAATAAAAACCAGCAACACTGTACATGTTTCTATGATATAAAAAAAATAAATAGATATAACTAAGCTTAAAAGGAAAATAGCAAATAAAAAAAACATATAATAATAATACTACAAGTAAAAAGTACCATAATTTTTATAAAAACCAGTAGACATTTATATGATTTTAACTTCTCCTATAATTTTTAAGTTGATGAAAATCTTAATTTGATTATAATCTAAATTCTTCGCCTAACCCTTTATATAAAAAATCTTAATTAAAATAGGTAATTTTTAGTTGAGAAAAATCATAATTTAGTTACTATCAAAATTTTATCTTAATTTGATTTCAATGTAAATTCTTTATCTAATCCTTTATAAAAATAAATAAAAAATAAAAAATTACTTAAAAAAAATTTGCAACATAGTACACGTTTGAGTGGAAAAATATCTTATAAAAAAAAAAAAAAAAGTTGAAATCAAAATCTTAATTAAAAAAAAAAAAAAAAACAACAACATAGTGCACGTTTACATGATTTTTTTTTTTAAAAATCGATATAACTACACTTAAAAAGAAAACAGCCAATAAAAAAAAACATATAATAATACACGTAAAAAGAAAACCACTCTACAAATGAAGTTGAATCCAAGAGAAATTGAGTTGAACTAAAACTCTATTATATCTACTCTACTTTACTATTTAAGAATGCTAAAATCAATAAATAAAGAAACCAAATTGAAGTGAAGAATTACTAAATGAAAGATTTGGCTTTTTCAGTAAGAAGAGCTATATTCTTTTTACTTTTTATTTTTTACATTTCTATTTTTCTATTTAAGAGTGCACGTTTATTGCATTTTCAGTGATACTATTTTTTGATTTGGTGTTCTTAATTGATTAAGCAGATTATTTCCTCACTTATGGAAACATTAAAGTGATTATGATTGGTAATTTATAGGTAAAGTTTTACATTTATATTGTAGTCTAAATACTTACATTTTTTTTTTGTAATTTATGGAATTTGTTATATTTTTGTAATTTATGGAATTTGTTTTTGGCTATATATGCAAGAAATTTATATATGATTAGAATGGGAAGATTTTTAAGTGCCCCACACACACACACAAAATCAAATTACAATTTTACTACTAAGATCTTATAGAAATTTTAAACTTGACATAATTTTTAAAAAATATTTTATAATATCATTTTTTGCAAAAAAAAAAAAATACTTACATAAAATACTTTTTCTATGTACTTAATTTTTAAAAATATATTTACCATTTATTTGTTATTAAATTTTATTATATTATCAAAATATATATATATATATTAAATTTATATATAATTTTTTTACTAAGTCGTGCATTGCACGGGCATAATATAATAAAAGTGTAGAATACATTCAACACTTGATTAAGCCATACATTGCATGGGCATAATACTAGTGCTTAAGAAAAATAAATACCTACAGCTCTTTTTCCAGACCGAACCATTCTCATATTTTTAAGGGCTCTTAGTTCTAAGGATATAAAGAAGAAGTAGTGTATTAAAAAACAAAAACAAAAATGTCATACTTTAATTACCACAAAGATGCAATTTCTTGGACCAATTTTCACAATTCATAATTAAATTACCTTTCTTCATGAGACTCCTCTTTCTTAAATGCCAATCGCTTCACCATGAATTAGAGTTCTAAGAATAAAGGTTGTTGCTTTCCTCTCAACTCTCTATACATTCGCTGCCTCCACCCCAAGCCATTCCCTTCATGAATTAGAGTCCCAATTGGTATGTTGCTTCGTCCTATATCTCCAAGGTGGCTGCGTAGTATACTTCGATATTAAACTTTTTTTAATATGTATTTAATTCATATTTTGTAGATTTTATTTTTAAGTTGGATAAAAAAGAGCTACATAAATTGTAGAGTGTCAAATGGGTGGGTTAGGGTGAGCATAATTGGGTTGGGTACATAAAACTCATTTACCCATTTATTGCCCATCTTTAGGTTTAGGGGGCTATTTTGGTAATTTTTAGATTCAGTGGGTGTTTTGGTCGTTTTTTATGTTTAGGGGTTTTTTTGGTCAATTTTTAAGTTTTATAAGTTTTTTTTTTTTTTTTTTTTTTTTTATGCCGCTATAGGTCTTTTTCTTATTTTAGCCATTATTTAAAAAAATAAAAAAACTGAAATAAAAAGAGCCTATAGTGGCGGTTGTCAAACGCCACTATAAGTCCTATTACAAGGGCCTATAGTGGCGTTTGTCAAACGCCACTATAGGTCCCAGAAAATAATCGAAAAAATTAACCTGAAATAAAAAGTGCCTATAATGGCGTTTTACAAACGCCACTATAGGTCCTGGTCTTACTAAGGCCTATAATGGCGTTTGTCAAACCAGGACAAACGCCACTATAGGCCCTTGTAAGACCAGGACCTATAGTGGCGTTTGTAAAACGCCACTATAGGCCCTTGGAAACGCTACTATAAACCCATTATTTAAAACGCCATTATAGGATTCCTTAAACGCCACTATAGGCCAAGTTTTTTGTAGTGTGTGGATGTTCAAACATTTTCTCAGACGCATATCGACGCATTGGTGGATGGAGGAGTGGGAGTAGGGTGGTGGCATCTCACTGGGTTTTATGGCAACCCAGACACAAGTAAGAGACCCGAATCATGGGCCAAGTTGAAATATTTGAAAGGCACATCAAACTTGCCGTGGCTAGCAATTGGAGACTTTAATGAGTTGGTTAGCTTGTCGGAAAAGGAGGGAGGAAGTGCAAGGCCGAGACAGCAAATGCAGCACTTTATTGATACAATTGATTTTTGTGGATTCAGAGAGGTGAGCTATATTGGTCCAAGGTTCACATGGTTATATCAGAAGTCAGATGGTTCATAGATCCGTGAAAGGCTTGATAGGGCATTGGCAACGATGGAGTGGCTGACTCTTTTCTTGACAGCCAAACTGTTTCACCTAACTTCCTCGGACTCTAATCACTCCCCGTTGGCCCTTCGGACGGTGCAAAAAATCCCAGAAAAGAAGGACAAAGAAAATTTTTAGGTTCGAAGCGATGTGGCTAAAGGATCAGTGGTGCGAAGAGGTGGTGCAAACGGCCTGGGAGGAGGGTTTATCCATGAGTTCAAAATTCAAACTTGGGAAATGCATTGAAACTTGCAGAACCAGATTAGAGAGATGGAATAAGACAGATTTCGGTCATGTAGGCAGAAAGGTTGTGGAATTACGAAAGTGTCTTCAGTGGATTGAGCTTCAACCCACAAATCCGGTTATGATTCAGCTTATGCGTGACACAAGGATTGAGCTGAATGGATGGCTTGAGAGGGAAACTTTGTTTCAATGGCCATCCAAAGTACACAAGTACCAATGTATACAAACACACTGTTTTTGTATTTTTCTAATTTTTCCTTCTTTTTTTTAATATATATTATTGTTTTACTTTTGTCTATGTAACTTATGTAAAATTCTTATATGGTAAAATTATCCAAATTATGCTATGTATTAGAACAATATTATATTCTTTATAATGCAATAGGATAACATTTAACAATCAAAGAGAACAAAAAAGAAAAAAAAAAACTTAAAACACAAAACTAAATTGCATCAACTCAAAGTAGAGTTCTTAAAAATACAAAAAATTAATAACCTAAAGCAGAGATGCAAGAAAAATAAATATCCACCAAAAAATTGAGAGAGAGAAATAACGTTTTTTGTGAGCGAAAATTATGCATAGAAATATAGAATAGAAAAGATAATGAGAAATTTATAATAAGAGGATAAGAATAAGAAGAAACAAAATAAATGAAGATAAAGAGAAAGATGAAGAGTGATATTAAGGTAGACGGTAGTGGGGAGATGAAA
>JARYZH020002137.1:0-18286 GCA_030021035.2 Notholithocarpus densiflorus | reverse complement strand
CTTTTGTGTGGTTCTTCGTGGATTAGATTTCTGCTTGGTTGCTAGGTATTGTTTTTTTGGGTACAATATAATTGGTTTGTATATCCTCCGTGGGTTTGGTATATTTTGGAACAAGGAGGCATAAAACCCTTGATAAGCTTAAAAATCCTAGCCAATTGTAAATATATATAAGGTTTCCCTTGTTAAGCCACACCACACACGCACGTTTGATTTCTCTTTGTGCGTTGGACATTCAAGTAAGCCCCTCAATGCTTGATTTTTGTTTCTACCCATGTGTCAGTACCTACATTTTTTTGTTGTCACTATGTTAATGGAAAAATGTGTCTTATGTTTATTATTATTATTTTTTTGCTAAATGTCTTATGTTTATTATTATATATTTAGGGACGGACCTACAGTAGGAGGGAAAAAAAAAAGAAAAAAGCTTGTACCCCCCCCAAAAAAAAAGGTAGTATATTAAATTTTTGTCCTAATAGCCCCCAATTAAAAAAAAAAAAAAAAAAAAAGACAAACTCAAAACTACAAAATAAAAAATAAATATGAACTGAAAACCTAAATTACAATTCTCAAATTTTTTCCCTAACCTCACTCTTCCTCCACTCAACCTCATCAAGCATCGTTGCCTCAAAAAAAAAAAAAAAAAAAAAAAAAAAAAAAAAAAACCTCATCTAGCATCAATGCCTCCTCCATCACTGTTGCTGCTAGTGTTCTTTTCTTCAGATCAGATTCGGAATGTTGCTGTTGCTGCTCCTCCGCTCCTCAGATCCTTGATCACAGTCACACACAGTAAATCTAAGAAATTTCTCTCCTCTCTCAAGTTCATATTTTTGTTTTTTTGTCTTTGCTATATTGCTCTACCCCTCTGCGTTTTTTTATGAACTGTGGTGGCTGTGTTGGTTGTTGTATTTGTGAGTTGTGGCTTTTTATGGACTGGTGTGTTGTGTTATGTGTGGACCGTAGACTAGTGTGGCTTTGTATTGACTACTGTGTAATTGTTTGTGGCTTTTTGTGATTGTGTGGACCGGTTTCAGTGTTGGTAAATTTTTTTGTTTTGTTTTGGTTTTATCTATAAAGAAATATAGTGGGACTAGGATAGTAGGATGTGAGTACTGAATTGTGATAGTGAATTTGTGAGAGTAGTCTTTGGTAGTCACTATTTTGTCATTTGTGAGTACTGTTAACTGTGAAGACTAGTCTTTGGTAAGTCATAAGTGACTTTTTTGTGAGACCAATTGACCAAGAAACACGTATTTTATATGTAGTATTTTGTTGAATATGAAATAGGTGTTAATTTTTATTTTTATAAAAAAAATTTGTTTTAAACTTCAGCCCCCCAGGTTCAAATCCTGGTTTGTCCCTGTATATATTTATATTAGATGTATCATTGAATGGCCCGGAGGCTATTATCTCTAATTCAAGGTTTGGGATTGATCAAATTATCAATATGCTATGTGGCTTCTGGGGAATAATAAACTATAGGATGGCTAGACCTATAATGACAAGATCATGAAATGATCAATTTTTTGTTATGCTAATTTAGGAATGTTGTAAAATTTGTTGTATTCCTAGCATTACTCAAAAGAAATTATTTAGAGAAATGATATGTTTACAACATTTTCACAACAAATCTTTAGTGGCAATATGTTTTTGATAGGTAAAAAAGTGATGTTAATAGTGAACCCAAATTAGAACCAATAACAAATTGTCATTAGAATTGTTTTTAAAAATTTTGTAGGTGTATATGGACCATTGTCAATTCACTCATCTGTTTTTTTTTTTTTTTTTGAAATCTTTGTAGTTTTATATATATTATTTATTAGTAGGAAAAAAAAAACTAAGTTTTGTGAAAAATTAATCAAATCTCAAAAGGGTTCTTTAGATAATTTGTTACTAATAATTAATACAATATAATAATACAAAAGGTGAAAATATAAAAAATGAGTAAAAAATTTCAAAAAAAATTTAGATGAACAATTCACATTCGAAGAAGAAATTCATTAAAAAAAACTAAAAATATTTTCATCTAAATAAATTAGGAGAATATATTTTAAGTAAAAAAACATTTAATTAACATTAATATATATAAAACATCTCAATTTAATCTTCACCTTAGGCCCCAAAATTAGATTAAATATGAGTATAGTTATTGGCACTCATATTTTAATCTGATATCATATCTTTGACATTATCAACTTAATCTTCCACAATGTACCAGCAAACTATATCACAGTTGTGTCATCAAATGTTACCACTTTTTATTCATGACCACCTAAAAAACACGACATGCTATCTTGATGACATAAACCTACCCAACCAACCGACTATATACATAGTATATTATATATATATATTTATATATATATATATTTATATTACTAAAAACTGAAGCATAGCATTAATTTAAAGTTGTTATGCTCAAGTTAAGTCACATCAGCAGCCATGTCATTACCGCTTTTTTTCTTGAATTTTTCCTACAATTTAAAAATAGTTTTCCTAAATTTAAAAATATTAATAAAAAGAAAATAATTCCCAACCTCATCTCTTACACGGTTACAATTTTAGACAACAACCCTTTGTGTTCTATGGTTACAATTTCAAACGGTAACCCTTTGTATTCCACGGTTACAATCTCAAACGGCAACCCTTCAGCTTCCCAATGCCAGACTTTAGTTTTTTTTTTTTTTTTTTTGATACAAGATAAAATTTCTACTCTACCCTAATCTAAGTGTATATGTGTGTGAAGCTCCCTCTTAGAGACTTGAACCCCGGCCCTTACCCTCTACACCCCACAAGCACTTATACTTGTGGAGTGACCAATGCACCAAGGGTGTGCAATTATAATTTCAAACAGCAATCCTTTGTGTTCCACAGTTACAATCTCAAACAAACTCTAGCTTTCTAACTCCATCTCTTTCTCTCTTCACACTATATTAATACAATTTAAAAATAGTAATAAAAAAATAATTCACAACCCTATCTTTTACACGGTTACAATTTTAGATGGCAACCCTTTGTGTTCCACGGTTATAATTTCAAACGGCAACCCTTTGTGTTCCACAGTTACAATCTCAAACGGCAACCCTTCAGTTTCCTAACGCTAAAGTTTGGCTTTCTAACTCCTTCATCTCTTCCTCTCCTCACACTATATTAATGTTAAAAAGTTGGATGATTCAGTTCAGGTATTTCTAAATCCCAGTTGCTCATGACCTCTTTTCTTGTGAGTGCTCTGCATAATAGTTCAATGTAAGGATTAGATTAATAATATTGCTCTTTTTCATTGCTTTTGTTTTTTGTTTTTTGTTTTTTTTTTTTTTTTTTTTGTTTTATAATTTTGTTACTAACTTTTTTGTGTTGTGGGTCATATATGGGTGTTTATGTATTTAGGTTTGGTATTTGTACTGATATATGATTGTTTGTTTCTATGTTTAAAATTGATTTGGGTTTTTTTTTTTTTATAAATTTTCTGAGACGGTAACATTATTGGTTTATATTGTGTAATTAGTGTGATAGAGTTTTAGTAGTATCTGTGTGATAGAGTGTTAGTAGTTAGAAAATTGAATGATAGAGTTTTAATTAGTAGTATCCGTGCCTGCAGAAATTCAATTGAATGGTGTAATCTGCGCCTGCAGAAATTCAATTTGCTAAGGTGTTATAGAGTTTAAAATTCAATACTATACTCAGAACATGATACTTCTCCTTTTTTCTTAGTCTCCTCATTTAAGTGAATCCCTCCTTCATCATTGGAATCAATTTAAAATTCCTTCTATTAGCTTTGATTGTACTCTTGGCACTACTGAATATTGAAGGAATTACTGAATATTTTATATCAATAGCTGAATATTTTATATCAATAGCTATTTGTTAATAGGTGTTTGACAACTTTAGAATATGAAAAGTTTTAGGTTAAATGGGTAACAACTTTGTTAATTTTGTTAATTTTTGCTTTCTAAATTACTAATAGTGATTTATCATGTTAAATTGGTAGTTTATTTGTACATTAATCAGCTACATTGTAGTAATGTTATTTATTTTTTCTTTCTAATTTGTGAGGTTTAATTCAAATAAATTTGAATAAGTCCTCTAAAATCAAGTTCAATACAAGAGAAATTTTGTTAGGGACTTTGTAAGTTAAGGGGAGCTTGAAGATAATATAAGGTTTGGCCTCATGTAATATACTTATATTGTGAGTTTCAGTTGCTACAAGTAGTATTGTAGTAACTTAGATATAAAACTCTAGATGTAACACAAACAGCTAAGGATAACAACATTCACTAATATTTGTCTTTTAATTTAAATGGTATTTTGCATAATTGCTTAGCATTCATTAGATTTCATTTTCAGTAATTTTTTCGTGCATTGCACGAATTAGCGACTAGTATATATATATATATTTATATTATATATATATATATATAAAAGACATATAGGGTTAGGGCTTAGGGCTATCTCTCTCTCTCTCTTAAAAAAGAATTAAGAATTCAAGACACTCTCTTTCTCTCTCCGGTATGTTTCTCTCTCTCTCTCTGTGGCTTATTCATGCGATTTTTTTATCTTTTGGTTTTGAACTCGAATAAAATTGTGATAAATATTCTGCATGACGTTTTGAGCAAGCCAATGCAATGCCCCATTCATAGAAACCGAGACAGTCGCTTGTTGAACAACAAAGCTAGCACTTGGTGGGAAAGTAAAACGGTGCCATTCCCTAGTGTTAAGAGCATAAATCTCTGCCAAAGGAGTATCATCATCCAAATACATAATTCTCACCACTTTGTACTCATTAGTTGGGGCGTGATATCCAAAGCCAAGAGTCCAAGACAATAAACATATGGTGGTTGATCGAGATTTATAACCAATGGAAGTCTCATGGATCTATTAATAGAAGGGTTCCAAAGAAAATATTTTTCATAAGGATTATGATGACTATCAACTAGACAAATTAGCCCATTGACTGAACCGACTATTTTGTAGATGCTGGTCCAGCTCCACATATCCCTAGTGTCATAAGGAGGGTCGAACTCAATGAAATCTGATGAGTCTATGGCTGGATTGCTATGCTAACTAAAAATTTCCTTTTCGTACTCAAAACGTCCAAATAGAAAATAGGGTGATGAGCGTTGGTTGCTGCGAGTGAGGTAAGCGTTGGCAAAGCGAGAGTTAGAGATGAGAGAGTACCATATCTTGCAAACTAACCTAAACCTCAGCACTGACTTTGCCGGTAGTCCTAGAAGAATTTCTTCAATCACCTCTGCGAGCAAATAGTTTGACATGTTTTTTCCTTTGTTTCTATGCGTCTATAAGAGATGATGCGGATTGGGGTTGGTTGTGTTACAGTTTATACTACTATGACGCCATATAGGGTTAGGGCTTAGCTTAGGGCTATCTCTCTCTCTCAATTAAGAATTAAGAATTCAAGACACTTTCTTTCTCTTTCCGGTATGTTTCTCTCTCTCTCTGGCTTATTCATGCGATTTTTTATCTTTTGGTTTGCATGTTCTTCTTTAATTAGGGTTTAGGTTTTGTTTTTTGGGTACAATATAATTGGGGTTTTGTATTTATTTATTTATTTGGGTTTTGGGGGGTTTCAGGTTTCAAGTGAATGATGGTTGTTGAATTAATATAAGTATTTTATGTTGTTAGTGTATAGCTTAGACTAGTTTAGCCCATTGGGCTTAGCCCAGTATACTGTACTTGTAGTTTACTCCTATTACTTGTACTACACATATACCTAGCCTATATAAGGCTATCTATTGTACATTATTATTTACACACATCAATATACAGACTATTCAGTATTTTTCTCATACTTTATATTCTTAACATGGTATCAGAGCCATTACTCTGACTTTCTAGTTCCTGTGAACATCTCTGGCGCTCTTCCGCTGCCCTCACCTTCATCCAGTAGTCACTGTCAGAAGCGAGTCACTGCCGTTACGCCCACAGTACTTGTAACTTTCGGATCTCATCGTTCTGCTCATCCAACTGCCAAAGCAAAGGCATAGAGTGACAGAACAGCCAATCCCGAGTAAAACCCAACCAAGAACGGCCAGAAACCACCTCACACGCACTACCACGCGCCGGCTGAAGTTTCTGCCTCACGAGCACGCACTCCATGCGCCACCACGCTCTGTCACGCGCCACCACGCGCTCACATGCGCCTCACGCGCCAGGATCATAGCCGTTACGCGCCTCACGCGCTCCCACGAGCCTGCCCCGTATCGCGTCCTGCCACGTCAGCCCTAGGATGACGTCAGCACACATCAGCACCCTGAGTTGTTGATTGATTTGTTGACTTTGACCAGGCCGTTGACCGTTGACTTTGACCAAAGTCAAAAATTTTCAACCGGACTTGTCTTGCTCAGTTTTTCGCATAGATTCCGATTTTGAGCTCCGTTTCTGTATTTGAGGTCTCTAAATCTCACTTTTTGGTCATTTTCTTCATTATGGCTCAACAAAATGAACGAGATATCATACGTCCTATCACTATTATGTTGGATGGTCCTGCTAGCTATCATGCGTGATCTCAGAATATGACTGTCTTTTTCAAGGGTCGTAAACTGTGGAGATATGTGACTGGTTCAATTCCTAAGCCAGTACCAAACCCTAAGTCTAAAGCCACAGCTGCTGAAGATGCATCCAAGACTGCTGTTATAGTGGATGATTATGAAGAACGCCTAGAGGAATGGGAGAGTATTCAGAGTAAGATCTTGTCTTGGTTTATCAATACCTCTATTCCCTCCATTCATAATCTTCTTCCTCGTCTTGAGACTGCTGAGGCTGCTTGGAAATTTCTAGCCGATCGCTATAATTGCACTAATGATTCAAGCTTGGAGTTCCACATTGAATCAAAGCTTTATCAAATGCGCCAAGAGACAGGTCAGTCTATTTCTGATTTTTATTCTCAGACTTCTACTATGTGGGAACAACTCTCTGCTACAGATCCTCCACTGGTGTGTTCTAAGGACATTGAGCTCTTTGTCAAATATCGGGATCGCCATAAATCTATGCACTTCATGATGGGTTTACGTGAGGATTTTGAGCCTACTAGGGCTTCTCTACTTAGCCGATCTCCTATTCCTTCTCTTGATGCTGCAGTCAAGTAGCTCATTTCTGAGGAGAATCGTCGGCCTACTTATCACATGTCATCATCTGATCATGTATTGGCTACACCCTCTCCACAGCCTCCCATTGTTGCATTCACTGCTCCTCCACGAATAAACTCCGGGCGTCCCACCTCTCAGTCTTCCAAAGGTACTTACTGCAAGTTTTGCCGTGCCAAAGGCCACGACATCTCTGTTTGTCGCAAACTACAAAAATTTGTGCAAGAGCAGAATAAAGCTTATCTTCCTCAGGCAACTGCTGTATGTCCTTTAGATCCATCAGTTCCTACAGGTCCATCTTTGGCTTCCTCACTTACTACGGCTGATATTGAGGCAGTTGTTCAACAGGTTTTATCCCGCACTTCCACTGCCTTTTCTGTCACCTCAGGTAAACAACCTTGGTTTTTTGATACTGCATGTTGTAACCATATGACTCCTGATGAATTCCAATTTTCTGATAAGGTACCCTTAGAACATCCAATCACCATTTACACTGCTGATGGAACTCCTATGCCTGTTAGTCATAAAGGAACAATCTCTTCTCCTTGTTTATCCCTTAGTGACACTTTTCATATTCCAAAGTTATCCCTCAATTTGCTTTCTGTTGGTCAACTTTGTGAATTAGGCGTAGATCTTCTATTTACTAATCATGGTGTGGATGTGTAGGATCCCCGGACGGGTCAAGTGCTTGGGATAGGCTGTAAGGTTGGTCGCATGTTTGAGGTTCATGACTTGAAGATTCCTTCACAAGTTGTTTCTGCAGCTGCTACCACTGCCACCTCCTCACCTGATCTATGGCATGCTCGTCTTGGTTATCCATCCTTATCTCGTCTTCAGTTGTTAGCTTCTCAAGGTCATTTAGGTTTAGTTCAATTTCAAAATTTTGATTGTACTTCTTGTCATTTTGGCAAACAAACAAAATTGCCCTTTAATAAAAGTGACTCCTTTTCTTCTGCCCCTTTTGATCTTATACATTCTGATATTTGGGGTCTTGCACCTGTTCCCACTGAGGGGGGATCTAAATATTTTGTCATATTTGTGGATGATTTTTCTCGATATACTTGGATTTATCTGCTTCACCATAGGTTTGAACTTGTGTCTATTTACCAAACATTTCATAAAATGATGGCAACACAGTTCAATCGCACCGTTAAAGTCTTTCGATCAGATAATGCTCAAGAATATAATGATAAATCTTTCCTATCCTTTTTAGACAGTTATGGTACCCTTCCTCAGCGGTCTTGTCCTTACACCTCTCAACAAAATGGTCGTGCAGAACAAAAATATCGTCACATTCTTGATGTTGTCCGCACCCTTCTCATTTCTGCCTCTCTTCCTGAGCTCTTTTGGGGTGAGGCTGCACTCACCGCTGTGTACACCATTAATCGTATTCCTTCACCAACTACACACAACAAATCACCATTTGAGCTTTTCTATGGTCAAACTCCTGACTACTCCTTTCTTCGGGTTTTTTGGTTGTGCTTGATTTGTCTCTCTTCCTCCTCATGAACGAACAAAGCTCTAGCCTTGTACTCATCTTTGTTGTTTCCTTGGTTATGGTGTATCTTAAAAGGGGTTTCGCTGCTATGATCCCATTTCTCATCGTCTTCGTGTCTCTCGTCATGTTGAGTTTTGGGAACATCATCCTTTCACGAGTCTTCAGTAGTTTCCTGCGTCCTCTTCCTCAGAATCTCCCATTTTTACTGATCTTTTCCTCCCTCTCTATCCTGAACTTGTGGAGGATTCTTCAACATCGGCTGCCTCTCCAAACGACTCATCTCTGGTTCTATCCCCGGCATATGACCCGCCTGTCTTGGATCCTGTGGCACCACCCTCTCCTGAGTCTCCTGTTGGTCCTGAACTTCGTCGTTCCACTCGGGTAAGCATTCCTCCCCCTTATGATTATCACTGCTCTTTTGCTCTTGCCACCCTCTATGAACCTCACACCTATCGTGAGGCCCATACTGACCCTCTTTGGCAGCAAGCTATGAACGAAGAACTAGATGCCCTTCATAAGAATCACACTTGGGATATGGTTGACTTGCCTCCTGGTCAGTCTATAGTAGGTTGTAGGTGGGTTTACAAGATCAAGACCAAGGCTGATGGATCTGTTGAACGATACAAGGCTCGCCTAGTTACCAAGGGCTTTACTCAAGAGTATGGTATTGACTATGAGGAAACATTTGCTCCTGTTGCTCGCCTTACATCTGTTAGATGTCTCATTGCTGTGGCTGCTGTTCGTCGTTGGCCTCTTTATCAAATGGATGTGAAGAATGCTTTCCTCAATGGAGACCTCCATGAAGAAGTGTACATGCAATCACCCCCTGGCTATCCACACTCAGGCAGTCAAGTTTGCCGCCTTCGCCGTGCTCTTTATGGCCTCAAGCAGGCTCCTCGAGCTTGGTTTGAAAAGTTTAGCTCAGTTGTTGCTCAGCAGGGTTTCACTTCGAGTCCTCATGACATTGCTCTCTTTGTCCGAAGATCCTCTGCTGGTATCACTCTTATTCTTCTTTATGTTGTGACATGATTATTACTGGAGATGATTCTGTAGGTATCCGCTCTCTTCAGCACTTCCTTAGTCAGCATTTTGAGATGAAAGATCTGGGCACTCTCAGTTATTTTCTTGGGCTTGAGGTTACCTCATCCTCTGATGGATACTATCTTTCCTAAGCTAAATATGCTTCTGATCTTCTCTCCAAAGCCGGTATCACCGACAACAAGACTGTTTCCACTCCTTTAGAATACAATGCAAAACTCACACCCTTGGATGGTGAACCTATATCTGATGCTACTCGCTATCGTCAGTTGGTTGGCAGTTTAATCTATCTCACTGTTACTCGTCCGGATATTTCACATGCCGTGGGTATGGTTAGTAAGTTCATGGATGCTCCTTGTTCTGTCCACTATGCTGTTGTTCTTCGGATTCTCCGATATGTCAAAGGCACACTTTATCATGGTCTGCATTACTCCTCTCGATCTTCTCTCGAGCTTCATGCTTATTCAGATGCTGACTGGGCAGGTGATCCGACTGATCGATGCTCTATCACAGGTTTCTGTTTCCTGTTAGGTACTTCTCTTGTCTCATGGCGTAGTAAGAAGCAAGATGTGGTTTCCTGTTCAAGTACTGAGGCTGAGTATCGTGCCCTTGCCGACACCACTTGCGAGCTTGTCTGGCTTCACTGGCTCTTGGCTGACATGGATGCTCCACAGCCCACTGCCGCTCCTCTTTATTGTGACAATCGTAGTGCTATCTACATTGCTCATAATGATGTCTTCCATGAACGCACCAAGCACATTGAGATCGACTGCCACATCACTCGCCAGCATCTCAAGAAAGGAAATCTCAAGTTGTTAATCTCCTTTGCTGACCAGCCTGCTGATATCTTCACCAAAACTCACCCGCCTAGTCGTCTTCGAGATCTTATATCCAAACTCCAGTTGGCTTCCTCCTTGCCACCTCGAGTTTGAAGGGGGATGTTAGTGTATAGCTTAGACTAGTTTAGCCCATTGGGCTTGGCCCAGTATACTGTACTTGTAGTTTACTCCTATTACTTGTACTACACACATACCTAGCCTATATAAGGCTCTCTATTGTACATTATTATTTACACACATCAATATACAGACTATTCAGTATTTTTCTCATACTTTATATTCTTAACATATGTTATGTTTCCTTTGTTTATGTATGTATCTCTCTACTGTACTGTGTTTAAAATTTGTGTTCAAAAAAACAAACCATGAATGCTTGTGTTGTGTGAATGAATGAAAATGATGTGTGCATGACTTGTAATGTATGTTGTTATAAAATCTCTCTCTCTCTCTTTTGGGTTTCGAAGTTAGGAATGATGGCAGTTGTGGAGTATGACGACTATGAGATCGTAAAGTTTCCATACTTCTACGAACTCTTGCCTAATTTTGCAGATCCAAAGTCTGAACCAGTGAAGCTACCTACCTTTACCTTTAGTGACTATGGCTTCCCCGCTTTCCTTTCAAGGTACAAGTTGCGATGAACCAAGATGGACCCTCGCCACCGAGGCAGGGCCAGCCCTAGGTCTAGGCCACTTAAGCCACCACCTAGGGCCCCCTACTAGAGGAAGGCCCCAAAATTTGGGGCAAAATTTGATATATTTATAAATAAATAAAAATTTTGGAGATATAGGAAAAAAAATTAGTTTTATAATTTTCCTCTACTTTTAAGAAGTCCCAAAGTATTGAGTAATGCTAGAGATAATACAACTTTAAATACATGGGTCTTACAAATAGAGTAATGCTATAGTTTTACAAACTATTTTACAACATTTTTACAAACTATTGTTGTGGCCAACTTCGTAGTAGTTCTCATCTGGGCTCACCAATAACATCACTTTTTTATTTATTTATAATCATTCACCACATCATCAGTTTGTAAAAGTTTTTGTATAAGAATTTGTATCTCTAACATTTGCCCTTACAAATATATGTGTCACTAATCGCAAGAAATAATTCAGACAGGAAAATGCTAGAAATATTATTAATTTTACTTGAAAACTTTACAAATTGATGTGACAATTAATATGATAGGTGAACGTCAATAACCTATTAAATGCATTTTTGAATTATTATTATTTTTTTGATTAATGATACATCTTTATAAGCCTTATATTGTAAAATTTATAACATCCCTAACATCATTCGTTCAAGTATTTGTTTATTATCTTCTTAAAGTGTCACTAATTGCATTCATTTTACATCGTTTGAAATTTTTTTAAGTAAAATTTGTTATAGCTTTAGCATTTTTCCAAAAAAAAAAAGCATATTACAAAATAAAAGGAATAGATTTTTGTTATAAAGAAATTGTGATATTAAATACTAGTTAAATATTATTTAAGTGATAACAAAAAATCCCCATTTAAATATATCGCCTTAAGCCTCCAAATTTGTTGGGCCGCCCCTGCACCGAGGTTTGTACTGCTGTGCTACTGGATTGTGAGTTGTGAGTGTATGTGTATGTGTCTATTTTTTGTGAGGAAATAATTTGCTTTTTCCTCAGCTTTCTGAGCAGAGTAGAAATTAAAGTTTATTTCTTCTTCTTCTTCTTCTTAATATCCATCTATATATGCTTTATTTATATCTCTTCTTAATTCTTTGATTTTGAACAATTGTTGTTGTAGGGTACAAATTTTGAATTTGTGAGACTTGTGAAGCTGCAGTCGATGTTCGGTTGTGGAATGGATTATTATTTTCAATTCGAGGCCAAGCCCAGCGGTGCTGCTGACCACACTCTGAAAACATTTGAAGGTTCAGTATACGAGCAATTTTTTCCTACTCAAACAATTTGGCCCCTGACTTGTAGACTAGTTGGCCCCAATTCTCAACGCTATGTGCCCCCTGCCGTCGGCAAATTCACCTTTGGCCCTTCAGCGAAGTCTACTCCACTTCTCTCTAAATAAATTCAATATTAGCTTAAGCTTTGTGCTTGGGTTTGTTGGATCTTATTTTATTGTAGTGACTTTCTGTTTTCTGGTTTTATTCCAGCATATAATATAATATAACATTGCAAATTTTAATATAATCAAAATTATTAGTGTCTCCATCTTTCGCATATATTCTTCTAATTTATCTGATTGTTTGATTCAATTGACTCGAGCATATCTAATTTTTGGGAAATGGTATTCAATGTGTTGTTTGTTTGTCACTACCTCTATGTCAGGTTGGTTAAGAGGGAGTTCATGGCTTTCTCTTCTCCCATAACATACGGAGATATAACTCTCTTTGAATGAAATTAATAGTCTACGTTTGCATGCTTTACTCAATTGCACTTGCCTTGCCTTAAGGTACCATAATTGTAAAAGACTGCATGATCAACTAGATTTATTCCTGGTTGAATCGTTGCTTTTACTAGATCTATTTAGTCACTGGAGTTCCATTTAAAACCAAAAACTATGGAAAAATTGATATCAAAGAAGGTGATACATCAAATTTAGGAGCTAGATTTAGGAAAATTTTCATTCCTTGATGACAATTTAAAACATTTTGTGCATCATTAAAAACTAAAAGGTAAGTTTGTGAGTTCTTATGAAGCATGACAACAATCGCTTTCGAAACTCTTACCCGGCTGAGTATCCTTCACAAAGGTGTTGTTGCATCGTAAAAATACATCAGTGCCCTGATAATAGAGCTCAGAAGTGTAGAAAAATTAGATAGTGATGCCCCAAAACCTAAACCAACAACAAAAAAGGCTCTTTGGAGTAAAAATAAAACCAGGATAAACCCAATCCCGGAGTAAACTGCAATGAATTTGCTTACGTTAGAATCCTCAATTTCAGCAGCCAACCAATAGTTTTGTATCAACTGCATAGCTAAGAATATGAAGTGGCATATAGCTGCCTAGAAGAGACAAGAAGCCCTTGCTCTGACTCAGACACAGTATGTAAGATTTTAGACCAGTGTTTCCTGTTTCCCTTTCTTCTTGCTTAATCAATTGATCTAAAGTCAATATTAACTGTTCCTCACAAATTTTCAAAATTTCACATGTAGAGGTTTTAGACTCTTGGAAAAGAGCATACTTGGCATGTTTCTGGGAACCAACAGTGTCATTGTGTGCATTGACAAGGTTTTGAAATTCTTGACTTGAAGGTAGTAGTTGATGCCATGTGGAAGCTCTTAGAAATTTCCCTTCAAACATAAACTGCCAAAAATTTGAAGTTTATGTAAACTGCTTTTGCAAAGTTCTATTTTAAAGATCATGATCATAGTCAAGAAGAATATGTATATTGAGTAGCACCAACACACACACACACACACAGAAAGCAGTAGTAGTTTCACTGATATACCAACCAAAATAGAATCAAATAAAGGAAGGAAGTCGACTTGGTGGGTCACAAGCAGAACTGTCTGATTTACCTTAATAATATTGACTTACCGTTTTCTCAAAAAAAAAAAAAAAAAAAACAAGCAGAACTGTCTTCACTGACATAGCTTCCATGACATATTCCTGGAGACAAGCCATGTTAGATTTCCCTTAGAAAAAGCACCATTAGTAGCACAAATTGCATCTTTAAGAGACGTCATTACATTAAATAAACTAGTTGCAGTATGTGCATCAACGGCACTGAATGGATCATCCAAGAGATAAACATCAGCATCTTGATAGAGTGCATGGGCAAGTTGAACCCATTGCTTTTCACCACCACTTAGAGTAGCACCTCTTCCTCCTATTTCTATTTGATCACCAACTGGAAGCATCTCAAGGTTCTTTATAAGAGAACACTTTGTAAGTAGTTCTTGGTATCTATGTGAATCCAAGGGGTACCCAAAAAGAATATTTTCTTGAATAGATCCTGTTTGAATCTAGACTGTTTAAGAAACGAATGCTATATTTCCATAAACATGAACCTGGAAATATAGAGCTTGAAGCTTTAGCAAGATCTTTTTTCATTTAAGATGTCTACCATGTAACTGATGGATATAAATCATTGTGTGAGTTGTATCTTTTAGAAAGTGCAGTAGGTAAAAAAAATTCCTAAATATCATATTCTTCAACACTTTCTTACAAAAACTATGTTCCAATTCATTTTTTTATTTTTTTTAAAAAAAAATCATGAGCAAGGAATGAAATGATTACTTCCTACGCCTTTGATGTTTGGAACTTATTCCTGAATCGCTTCTAAGAGCATCTCCAGCAGTATATGTATAAGCAAAATATTAGCTATAATAGAGAATGAGACCCAAAAAAACAACTCCAGCAAATTCTCTATACCCTTTTTTTTTCGGCTTATGAACAGTAGCCCATCAAGTCTGATGGGCTACTGTACATTAGCTATTGAATTTTTTGTCTTAAAATATTACCAACTACTTATTATATTAATTCTTTCTCTCTCCTCCTCCGGATTTCTTTTTTTCTCTCATTCTCTCCGTTGCTTCTTTTTTTTTTTTTTCTCTCATTCTCTCCGTTGCCGTTGCTTCTTTTTTTCTCATAAACCAAATGAAAAAAAAAAAAAAAAAAAAAAGAGAAAAGAGAGAGACCTGTTCATGAGCAAAAGAATTAATCCAAACACAAAACACCAAACAAAATCCAATTCTTAAAATAAAGTTGAATCAGAACAAGCAAATATGAAAAAAAAGAAAAAAAAAAGAACAAGCCGATTTGACCCAAGCCGATCGGTGGGGAGGACAACGAGCGGCAGTGGAGATGCTGGAGCGGCGGTGGAGATGCATGCGGTGGAGGCCCAAGCTCTCTCTCTCTCTCTCTCTCTCTCTCTCTGATGTGAAGCGCTGGAATGTTCTTGAGGTGAAAAAGAAAATAAAAAGAAGGGGGGCTGTGTGTCTTGTGTGGAGGAGAAAAACAAGAAAAAGAAAAAAGAAAAAAAGAAATGAAACGTGGATGAAAATGAAATGAAAGGAAGAAAAATAATATAAAAAATAAAAAAATCCTAATTGAAAAATACTACCACAATATTTTTACAATAAATTTTAAGTAACAGATTGTTATTAATTAATATTGGCGAGTAAAAAAATAATTTCAGTGGTGGGTTCAAATTAGAACTAGTAACAACTTTCCACACAAATTTTGTTGTAAAAGTATTGCGCAAAATGTTGTGAACATAACACTTCTCATTGAAAAATATAGTTGTTAAAAAAAGAATAAACAATGAATGAAGAAATAATATTTAAATGAGATAGAGAATCTGTTGGAAGTGTATTTGAAAAAGTGGATAAGTAAAAGCTAAATGTCACTGTTCATTCTCCAAACAGTACAAAAATTTGGAGAAGATGCTGAAGATGCTCTAAAAGGGTTGATTCACCGTACTCTTCCTCTCCACAAATAGCTACCTTTTCTCCTGGTTTAACTTCCAAATTTATCTTTCTTAGCACGGCCTTCGCTAGATTAGTCTCACATGAAATTTCAGTGGCCTTGATAAAAATGGACTGTTCAAGCTCTTTCTCATTGCACTTTGGCCTTGCATATCTGTTTTGCAACTTTGGTGCCACAAGGAACTTTAAAATCTGAGTTAAAGAGACCTTTGCTTCAATGAACACTTCAGCAACATTAGGGATCATCCTGATAAGCTCCTGAACAATATGCAGACTTGCCAGGAATGTGAAAACGTTACTGGCAGAGAGTGGAATTCCAAAGAAGTAGCAACCCCAAAATATGGCAACTGATACTAAAATGGGAGATTACCAAAAAAAATTAAAATAGTACCCCTTTTGTATTAGAATTGCTAATATCCACTCTTGATCTTGTTTCCTCAGCACTTGTATAACATTCTTAAAATGTTTCTCCCAAGCATACAACTTCAAGACCTTCATATTTGCAAGAGACTATGTAATGGCCCTTAATCTCAAATCTTGTGCCACCATGAGCTTTGTCTGATACTTATGCTGCAGTTTGGCCATTGGTGAAGTTGCAAGTTGCAACCACAGTTAAGTGTTGAAGACAGGCTTGAGATCAATGAAGATCAAAACGACAGAGCAAGGAAAGCAAAACGGTGGTACTTAATCTGTGTCATAAAACGCACAGTTTCATTAAAAGATTGCATAGCAACGCACCGTTTTGGAGAACACTCACTGAGCCTGAGTGATAGAAGAATTGAAAACGGTGTCGGTTTAACTTTGTTCAAGCTTCAGATGTTAATGGCGCGAAAGTTAATTATTGAGCTGTTAGTCCTTCCGCGATTTACGGGCTTGATCCGCATAATTTGGATCTAATTATTGTTTAGTTAAGATCTGTAGAGTGATGAAAAGTCAGTATCACAAACTGAGTAATAGTGAATACAAGTCAACAATCACGACTACACACAGAAAAGAAAATATCTAAGAAACTGAGAGAAAGCGTGAGAAAGGGAGAGAAAGTCAAAGAGAGAGAAGAAGAAAGATAGAGAAAAGATGAGTCTAGAAACTTGTATTGATAATTCTGAATTACATAAACCTCAGTAAGGCTCACAGAGCACTTTATATACACAAGATTAATTAAGTTAAACCTCCCACATTATGCGGATCTAACTCCTGGAAAAAGGGGAAGTTTGTTAAACCGGTTAAGCTAAACCACCAGCTAAAACTTGCGCTTAATCCAACATCCCTTTTAACATAACCAAACGCACCATTTTACTTAAAACACAAACAAGCCTCAGTAAAACAAAACGTTGCGTTTACTATTCTTCTTCTTCATGTTTGGGCTTCTTCTTCACAGACACAGTGGGCTTGGGCTTCTTCTTCACATATGCAAGACTGTGCTCAACATCCCCCCTCAAACTGATGGGGGAGGAATCAACCATAAGTTTGGAACGAATAACATGAAACAGAGGAGCAGAAAGGGACTTAGTAAAAATATCTGCAAAATTATCTCGACCTGAAACAAACCCAATTTGTAATTGTTTGCAAAGAACCTTCTCACGAGTGTAGTGATAATCTACCTCAAGATGTTTGGTGCGAGAATGGAAGACTGGATTAGCAAACAATGCAATAGTTGAAACATTATCGCACCAAATGACTGGAATATGAGATAGGTAAATACGAAGCTCCTTAAATAAAGTACGTAACCAAGACAATTCAGCTGCTGTGGTAGCCAAAGCACGATATTCAGCCTCTGTTGATGAACGAGAAACAGTACTTTGCTTCTTAGCAGACTAGGATATAGAATTAGGCCCAAGAAAAACAACCAAGCCTGTAGTAGAGCGCCTATCTATAGGATCCCCAGCCCAATCTGAATTTGAAAACGCAGTGAGAGTTAATGGGCCTGGAGTAAAGGAAATCCCAAAATTTAAGGTGCCTTTGATATAACGGAGAACACGTTTAGCAGCCTCAAAATGGGTAGTGGTAGGATGACTCATGAATTGACATAATTGATGCACACTGAAAGCTATATCTGGACGAGTGAAGGTCAGATATTGTAGAGCACCAACCATGCTCCTATACTGAGTAGGATCAGAAAGTGTGACTCCATCATGAGGAACTAGCCTTGTGGAAGGGCATGAGGGTGTTTTAGTAGGCTTGGAATTTTCCATATTGAATCGGTGAAGCACATCAGAGGCATATTTGGACTGTGTGAGGGTGAGACCATGAGATGTCCTAGTAATTTGAATGCCCAAGAAGTAATTAAGAGGCCCCAAATCCTTAAGCTCAAACACTTGACCAAGAGCTGTAATCAAATTGTGAATCTGAGTGGAATCATTGCCAGTAACAATGATATCATCCACATACAAGAG
>JARYZH020002136.1:0-18300 GCA_030021035.2 Notholithocarpus densiflorus | reverse complement strand
CAATCATGCTCTTATTAAAACTTGATTCACAAAAAAAGGCTCCTATTAAAACTTTATTATCTACTTAATCAGAAAATTAAAATTCAAAATATTTACACACTTATTAAAATTCTATTATATAATATGATTATAAAATTAAAACTCATGTCATGGTTGAAATAGATTCGAAAGTCGTTGTCCTTACTCGTAGAAAATTAATACTTATTCAGCAAAAAAGAAGAAAATTAATACTTGATCGAGATAGGTTATAATGGAAATGGATCATTCAGACCAATCCAACACTTTTTCAATTTCAATTTAGGCACACAATATGTTTTATATGTTATTATTATTTTGCTATAAATTGGTCTTGTGAAACATGCCCACAACATGCTCATAATTGTACTACACACTTTGCCATAATTGTCTAATTTAGTAGATTGTGATTGGTTGTTTATCACATACATCTACCATTTTTTCTCCACCACCCACAGTCTACCACGTAAGATAATTATGACAAAATGTGTTAAGATCCAAATTTCCAAAAGTAAGCACCTATTCAACAAAGAAATTTTCTTACTACTTTTCTCATGTGGCATCAGCTACACTCCAAAGAGAACTCTCGGTCTCAAATAGACCACATCAGTCTTCTCGGCATCCCCTATAGTAACATTTTGGCCATTTGGTAGCAGGGTTTAGATATTAGTTTTCAAAATGATGTGAAAATTGTGATCATAAATGTGTAGTGAAAAAATGTATTTTGAGTACTCATAATGTAAAAATGGTTTGGTACCATGTTTCTACAATATAATTACAAAACTGAAAACACACAATTGAGTGTTTGGTATGAATATGTGTTTTTAAGAAGAAAAAAAAATGTGTTTTATGTATTGTCAAAATCATGTAAGTCCCACGGTTTTTAAAATAATGACAATAATATCATTCAAAATTGTTACTTGAAAACTAAAAGTAACCTTTTAAGTGTTCTCAAAATACAGTATTTAAACACTCTGCATTAAGAAATGTGACTCAAACACTCTTTGTTAAAAACAACATTACCAACAATTATCAACACTTAAAAAGTGAACACTTGGTTTAAACTCTGCTATCAAATGGGCCCTCATTTCTTAACTTTGCAATTCCTACCCTCTCTAAAAAATCCAACAAGAAATATCATTTCTCTATAATTTCTTATTCACATTGCTTTCTTGAACTCTTACATTTCTAATTTCTTTGATTCTTTAATTTCTTTATCCTCTTCCTTTTAGGTCTTCTCAACCATCCATTCAAACCACAACGGCTTTTCTAACCAACAAAGGAGCCTTCCATTCGTCTTCCACCCATCAATACAAATATGATGTGTTCTTAAGTTTTAGAGGTGAAGATACCCGCATGGATTTTACAAGCCATTTGAATGGCTTTCTGAATCTGAAGGGTATTATCACCTTCATTGATTATGAGCTCCCAAGGGGAGAAGAAATTTCTACTAAACTTCTCGAAACCATTGAAAGTTCAAGGAGTTCCATAATTGTATTCTTCGAAAATTATGCATTTTCCACCTGGTGTTTGGATGAACTTGTCAACATTCTCAAGTGTAGGAAGAACGGCAAAATGATGCTACCTGTTTTTTACAAGGTGGATCCCTCAAAAGTACGCGACCAAAAGGGAAAGGAATGAAAAGAATAATTTTAAAATATTTTTCTCTTCCCTTGTTTGGGAGTTTTAATGGAGGGAATGGAAAGTCCATTCCCTCGTTTAGGAGTTTAAGGGTCCGCTTGGGAGTTTATAAAGGAATGGAATGGAAAGGAATGGAATGATCATTAGAGGAATGGAATGGAATTGAATGGAATGGAATGGAAAGTAAAAAGGAATGGAATGGAATGGAATTTAAAAATCTTGTTTGGATGTTATAAAATAAATGAATGGAATGGAATGGAAAGTAAGTAACACTGTTTGGAAGTGACATTGAAAGGAATGGAATGGAATCATTTTATAATAACATTACTATTATACCCCTCATTTTAAAAAACATAAAAAATAATCAATGAGAACTTATAACGACATGCAGCATGAACCAAGGCTAGTTTTTGCATAAAGTCCGAAAAAATTATGGTCTTAAGTACCTCATCATTCAAATCCATCTATGTAAAAAAATAGTTATGTTATCAGTCCAACTTAAAAAATTATGGGCACATGTTCTAAAAAAATATTTACATTATTAGTCTAACTAATTATGAATGTGTTACAACTAATTTAAAAATAAAACTGTTAAACTATAAACATTAGCATTCATTAACACAAAAGACAATGATAGGAATTAAAGCACACGTAATGGAGCAAAAAAATAGAGAACACCTTAGTGTATTTAGACAAATTGGAAGACACTTTAACTTCCTAACTCTGGTGCACACACAGAGAAGAAGTTCTTTTCTATCTCTCTGTCTCACTCAGGAACTATCTCTTGCTCACATCTATTTATAGCTAGATGTTTAGCCGAAATATCAGAAATTTCAGCACATGAGAGACTTCTATTGTTAAGGAAGTCAACAATAGTGGCCAAGCAATCCATGCAACATTTAATGCATGGATTTGTGTTTCTTCACGCAAGCTTACATGCTGAATTGCATATCTTTGACTTTGTTGATCAAGCCATACTTTCTAACATAGGCATGCTTCCATTTATTGCCTATGGAGTCATACATTTCGGCTATGCATGAATATAGTTCAAGTTGGTGTTGTTCCTTGCCATTTTCTTTGACAATTCATGCAAGATAGCATTTAATGCTTGCTTGTAATGTCAATCCACCGACATTAAAATTCAAGCGATTTCAACACTTTGGATTCTACCTCTTAAATCCTTCGGTTCAAGACGTGTCTTTCTTTCTCAAGAGACCAAAATAAAAAGACAAAAAGGGAATAACTTTGGATTTTGCTTTTATTTTCTTATTTTTTTTATCAGCTTTTAAATACCTGAAGGTCACATTGGGGACCAACAATGAAGATACCAAAAAAGGGGCTCGGAAACAACTGGTATGACTAAATACTCAGGCCAATAAGCAATTTAAACCTGTTCAAACAGGTGTTCGGCAAGCCACCACTACAACTAGAAGTCATGCTTTACTAATTAACAGATTAACATGCGAAAAGCTTCAAATTCAAAAGCCAGAATGAAATACAACAAAGCTTCATATTGTGGGTGCTCTGAAGCAGAGCTTGGTAAAATCTCTAACACCCCCCTCCCCCCAATCTTTTGTAAGGGACATATAGTTTCACCTACTCATTTGCTTAGAGATCAGTTTGAAGCTTTCACGAAGATGATAACAATCTAGTCATATCACATGGTTGTTTCACGTAACTAACAGAATATGTACCCTGTTCCAGCATACCGAATACAGGGGAATGAAAGGAAAAAAAAAAAAAAAAAAAACAATTGAAACAATGAAAGCAAAACAATTGAAAAACTTTTTAATAGTAAATAAATCAATGAAATCAAAACAATTGAAAAACTCACAATTGAGATTAGCAGCAGCGTGAGAAAGGAGCGGCAAAGAGATAGCAAAAATATTCGTATGGCTGGTTGTGATTAGCAGCAGCGTGAGAGAGGAGCAGCAAAGAGAGAGCAAAAATATTGGTACGGCTGGTTGAGAATACAGAGGGCTAAGATTCAAGGGGTAATTTAGGAATTTTAATAAAATTTTCATTAAACCTAAATTCATTCTCTCCTATTCCTCCCAATTTGGAGGGAACAAAAATTTGAGATTTTGAGGGCTTAGGAGGGAATGAGTATTCCCTCTTAACCATTCCATTCCCTCTCACCTAAACTCGCAAGCAAGGGAATGGACTTTCCATTCCCTCCGTTAAAACTCCCAAGCAAGAGGAAGGGAAGAATATTCTAAAAATATTCTTTTCATTCCATTCCATTCCATTCCATTCCCTCCTCCCAAGCAGAGTCTAAGTGGGAGGGAATGGAATGAGTAGGAGGGAACACTCATTTCTCTTTATTCCCTTAAAACCTCAAATTTTCATTTCCCCCCGAAATTAGGAGGAATGGAAGTGAATGAAATTAGATTTAATGAATTTTTTACTAAAACTCCCAAAATACCCCTATATATTCAACCTTTTATTTTAAAATATGGGGACTAATAGTAATATTGTCATAAAATGATTCTATTTCATTCCCTCCATGTTACTCCCAAACAAGATTACTTACATTCCATTCATTTTCATTCATTTCCATTCCTTTATTTTCAAACATCCAATCAAGGTTATATAATTCCATTCCATTCCATTATTTTCCATTCTTTTCCCTTACTTAAATACATTTCATTCAATTCCATTCCCTTACTTAAATACACACTGTGGGGCCCACCTCTTTGTGAGGTACCCGGCACATATGCCGGGTACAGGATATACAAAATCGCGTGAGTGAAGGTAAGAGAGCCAAGAAGGCGAGGTGGGTACCCACCACTGCTACACTTGTTATTGTTGTAGCATTGAATAGTGTGGGTCGCTTGCTGGAGAAATTGCGTCTTCCACTTCGTTTCCTCTAATCCTTTCTTTCTTTAAAGTTTGAAAAGGAAAAGGAATCAGAATGCCTTCGCTACACTCCAAAAGTATGCAAAAAACACGTACCCAATAAATGTCATCATCTTTTCCTAGGTGGGTGTGAAAGTGAGGGGGTGTTAATTCTGGTTAGCGTGTCGAATTCGTGTTGTGTCGAGATAGGGGTATTTGACTATATAGCTCAACCCTAACCCAACCCATTTTATAATCATGTCATGATTCTTCAACCCTAATCCAACCTGTTAATGAGACGGGTTGACTTGACTCAACCCACTTGACTCGCTTAATAAACAGGTCGTGTTGGGTTGACAAGAATATAACACAACCTATTTCAACCTGCTTAATATTAAATATAATATCTATCTAAAAATAAATATTTTTTTTACATCCCAAAAGTATTATATACACTTCAAGTTTTCAACCCACATTCAAAATAATATAGTTCAATTTCCAATAATATTAGGGTGCGTAAAATTTGTAAAGTTTCAATTTTAATTATACTTGTAAGTTTTTTGTAATTACTCACTTTTCATTTTAAGTTTAAAATATTGGTTGGATATAAAATGAATATTTGACAAGTCTAAAATAAAATGAATATGTGTTAAATGGGTCATTTTAGGTTGACACAAATAAATTAGCGTGTCAAACGTGTCTATTGTAGGTTATGCGAGTTAACCCTCTTATGATCCGTTTCTTATCGTGTTGCTTTCAGGTCAACCCGTTTATGACCTAAACCCACTAAGTCCCAACCCTAACCCGCAAAAACTCATGTCGGGTTCGTGTTGTGTTCGTGGGTTGGGTCGAACATTGACACCCTTAGTGAAAGTTTGAAAGTGAATCAGAATGGTGAGCAAAACGACACTCCAAAAAGTATTTTTTACTACATTGGACGACTAATTTTCTATTTTTATATTACACTAGCTTGTAACCCCATGCATATGCATGGATACACTTAAAGATATATAATAAGATACATAATATAATTCCTATATATATAATTTAAATACTATTGATAGTCATTTTTATATTTTGTTAACTCTTTAAAAAAATTTGTAAGGATATTATTAGGTATAAAATGTAAATTGTCAATGTTTTTTTTTTTTTAAATTATTGTGAAGCACTTTTTTTTTTTTTTTTTAACAATTCATTTATTCTAGACTCTTTGGTTTTTGTACTTAATAACTCACTTGGATGAATATTTATGATGTGGTCCCACATTTGATTCTAAAATTAAGAAATAAAACTCTTTAAGAATAAATCATTTAGGACACATGGCACAAAAATTGAAACTCTAATTCGAAATTCTAATTTGAGTTTTTCTCAGTTTCACCTATTATTATATATATAGATATATAGATTACGCGTTTGGACCGCCAACTATTTTCAATATGTGTAGACATTCAATTTTGCACTCATGATTTAATCAAGGAGAATGACTTGAATGACCAATCCATGTACCCCAAAAATCATAATTGCATTACATGCATCAATTGGTTCTTGCATTACATGCATCAATTTGTTCTTGCATTACATGCATCATTTTGTTTTTGTATTACATATATCAATTCATTCATTGCATATCATAAAAATGATCTTAAGATTCTAACGATCGCAACGGTGTTTCCAATTTTCAAATAGGACTAAGGGATCGAAAGATATCGCATGATCAAGTTTGCACGGTCAACATGCATTGTGTCTAGATAGAGTCAACCACACATGATCAATTTAAATTAATTCTGATTGGTTAAATCATTAAAATTAATTAAATAATTTTGTGATTGATTGATAATTAGTGTTTAAAATAGGATTTCATGCATGGGAATAAAAGGGATGATTAGATAACAATAAAATTGTGGATAATCTGAACTTTATCTAAATTTATTTTAAAGTATTTATCTTCAAGATAATTTTTCTTAAATAGCCTGAATTATCCAAAAAGAGATCATAAAAAAAAAAAAAAAAAAAAATCATAGACAAAGGATGAAAACGCGTCTAGGTACAAGGACCGGCCAAAAAACCTTAGAAGAGGAGTCCAAACGACACCCGAACACGAAAGAGTGTTCGGAGCCATAAGGCCAATTCGGCACTTTTGGAGTGCCGAACGGCACTCTAAAAGGGTCGAATTTCCATGTGTTCGGCTTTGGCCCAACAACCTTCGGGTGACGATAATGCACACTCTTTTCGATCTTTTCGCAAAAAGATGCGTTCGGATTCAAACCCTAATCATCCATACCTATTTTTTAGAGTCTTCTGACCTCTATAAATAGAAACTGAACTTCATAATTCAGCACTTTTTTTTTACGCTCTGAGAGGCACACGTTTTGTGCTCCCAAACAGTTCATATTTTCTGATCTCCTCTCTAATTTTCTGTTGAAGCTAGGGTTTTTAGGTTTCAAGGATAACTTAATAAGTTTCTTTGAACCCTAAAACATCCTCCTAAAAACAAAGTGTGCTCATGCAAGAGGTTGTTTCTTTCATCCTTTTTTTTTCTTATGCTTCTTTTTATGTTCATGATTATTTTTATTTATAGCATGAATTATTAATCATTATTTTGTTTAAAGCATGATTATTTATATGCAATTGTTTTAATCTCCTTCTTGAATATCAATAATTTGCATGTGAACAACTCTTTTTCTTTAAAATAAAATGGATCTACATCTTCCTTAGATGCAGATTTGAATTTTTCTTCACAACAAAACGGATTTGCATCTTCCTTAGATGCAAATCTAAATTTTTCTTCAAAATAAAATGGATCTGCATCTTCCTTAGATGCATATCTGAATTTTTCTTCACAACAAAATGGATTTGCATCTTCTTTAGATGCAGATCTGAATTTTTCTTCATAATAAAACGGATCTGCATCTTCTTTAGATGTAGATCTGAATTTTTCTTTAAAATAAAACAGATCTGCATCTTCCTTAGATGCAGATCTGAATTTTTCCTCAAAAAAAAAAAAAACAGAACTGCATCTTCTTTAGATGTAGATCTGATTTTTTTTTCAAATAAAACAGATCTGCATCTTCCCTAGATGTAGATCGGAATTTTCTTTAATCAAAATTGATTTGTATCTTCCTTAGATACAAGATCTAATTTTTAATACATGCAGATTTTTAAAATAAAGAAAGAGATCGTGTATTGTTTGTGTTTGTTTGTTTTATTCAAGTTGCATAAATTTAACTTATGAATGAAACTCTCTTCTTAAAAAATCCTTTTCATTCTTTTAAAACATATAAAAAACAAATCTGATTTTTCTATTGTCAAAAAACTCTTTTTTTTTATTTATCATAAAACAGATATGATTTTTCTGTTATCAAAAACCATTTTTTTTTAGTTCTTAAAAAATAGATCTGATGTTTTTTTCAAATCAAAAGACTTTATGTTTATGAGATAAACACTCTTTGTTAAAAACAATATTACCAACAATTATCAACACTTAAAAGGTGAACACTTAGTTTAAACTCTGCTATCAAATGGGCCCTCATTTCTTAACTTTGCAATTCCTACTCTCTCTAAAAAATCCAGCAAGAAATATCTTTTCTCTACATTGGACGACCAATTTTCTATCTTTATATGACATTATGAGTTTGGACCACCAACTATGAAAGTCAAATGTGAAATTATAGTAGTAGCGTACTATCTTGGGCTTCTTCGCCTCACAACAATTATCTAAATCTAACATTCATTTCCTTCGCTTTGCCTTTCCCATTCTCTCTAAACCCATTGAGAAATATCTCTTCTTCATAATTTTTCCTTCTCTCTGCTGTCTTAAACTCTTAAAACATTTCCAATTTCGTCAGCTCTTTATTTCTCCTCTCCTTTAGATCTTCTCAACCGTCTATATATCCAAATCACAATGGCTCTTGTAACTAACAAACAAGCCTTCTCTTCGTCTTTCACCCAACGATGTAGATATGATGTGTTCTTGAGTTTCAGAGGAGAAGATACTCGCAATGGTTTTACTAGCAATTTGAACGGTATTTTGCGTCATAATGGTATTAACACCTTCATGGATGATGAGCTCCAAAGAGGAAATAGAATTTCCACTGAACTTCTCGAAGCTATTGAAAGTTCAAAGATTTCCATAATTGTATTCTCTAAAAACTATGCAACTTCCACTTGGTGTTTGGATGAACTTGTCAAAATTCTTGAGTGTAAAAAGAATGGCCAAGTGGTGTTTCCGGTTTTTTACAAGGTGGATCCATCAGAAGTACGTAGCCAAAAGGTAAAGTTTGGAGAAGTGCTGGCAAAACATGAAGAAAATTTCAAGTATGACACAAACAAGGTGCAAAGATGGAGGGCTGCTCTAAATGAAGTCAGCAATTTATCTGGTTGGCATTACAAAAATGAGTATGTATTTAATCACTAGTTTATTATCACCACAAATTTTTACTATTAAAAAAAACTCCAAAAGCTATATTATTATTATTATTATTATTTTATGGGAGAAGCTATATTATTTGTTTGTTTGTTTAGAATTTTTTTTTTATGAAACTATTATATTTTGATCATATCTTTTATTACAGAGCTAGTTATGTTACAAAGGTCAAAGATAGCAAGAGAAGAATATATGATCAATAATCTTATCAATTAATTAGAAGCTTCTATCACATAATCTTTAGAAAATCTTCTCTTCCAAAGAAGATTTTCCATGCATCTTTATGCAAAAAGACTAATATTGATATCCTAGCCGAACAATTAAAAAAAAGTATTTGTATTTACAGTTTAGATCTATGAATTACGTGCCATTTAATTTAATTAACAAAATTTCAGTTGTAGTTCACAAGCTAAACAAAATTAACTAATTTGAATTCAACTTACAATCATATTTCTATTTCTAACATGTTTTTTTTTTAATGCTTTGTGATTGGCAGCCGCCCTCAATTTAGGCTTATCCAAGAAATTCTTGAAGAGATCTCAAGTGCTAAATTAAATTGTTTGCAATTATTTGTTGTTAAATACCCAGTTGGAATAAACTCTCGCATAGAGGAAATAAGTTTGTGCTTAGATATTGAGTCAAACGATGTTCGCATGTTAGTGATCCATGGTCTTCCTGGAATAGGTAAGACAACAATTGCAAAAGCTATTTTTAATTTAATTGTATATCGTTTTGAAGGAAGTTGCTTTCTAGAGGATGTTAGAGAAAACTCAAAAACAAATGATGGTGTACTCCAACTACAAGAGGCACTTTATTATGAGATCTTAGGGGGCAGAAGTTTGAAAGTGCATGGCATATCTAAAAGAATCAATGTGATAATGGAAAAGCTTCACCACAAAAAAATTCTTTTAATTCTAGATGATGTGGACAAATTAGTCCAAGTAGAAAATTTGCTTGGAAAATGCAATTGGTTTGCTTCTGGAAGTAGAATTATTATCACAACAAGAGAGAAAAAGTTGCTATCTACTCTACGAGAAGATTGTCATTTATTTTACTATAAGGTTAAGGAATTAGATGAACGTGAATCTTGTGAACTCTTTTGTCAACATGCATCCAAAATAAACAAGCCTACAGAAGATTATTTGGAGCTCGTACACCAATTTATTGGTTATGCCAAAGGACTTCCATTAGTTCTAAAAATAATAGGTGCTGATTTATATGACAAAAATTTACAATGTTGGAAAAGTGCATTAGATAAGTACAAAAGAATTCCTAATTCAGATATTCAAGAAATACTTAAAATAAGCTACGATGGATTGGACCAAATTCAACGGGATATTTTCCTTGATATTGCATGTTTTCTTAAAGGATACCACAAGAATTTGGCTACAGATATATTACAAAGTAGCAATTTTCATGACCCATACTATGATATTGAAAAACTTATCAATAAATCTCTCATAGTTATTGCAAAAGATGACAAATTATTGATGCATGACTTGATACATCAAATGGGTTTGGAAATTGCTCGACAAGAATCAGAAGTGTCAAAAAAACATAGAAGGCTATTGTGTTATGAGGATGATCTTGAAGTACTAAATGGAGATACGGTATAAGTCCTTTTGATTTACCTTTTCCATTTTCTCACAATGCAAAAGTTATTAATTTTTTCTCATTGTGTTTGATTTATCATTTTAATATTGAAGATGATTTTGTTTTAAATTTAATAATCATATGTTTTGTTGTCTAATGTGATTCATATGTTTCTTTGTCCAATTAGGGATTAGATGAAATTCGAGGCATAACATTGTCCTTGCCACAACCAAGAAAGATGCAATTGAATCTTGGAAAGATGAAAAGTCTCAAATATTTGACAATTCGTAATGTAACTTGTGAAGATCTTAAATCTCTTCCCAATGGGTTAAGGTTACTTGATTGGAATGAATTTCCTTTATCATCCTTGCCATCCACCTTTGAACCTACAAAACTCGTTGTACTTAACATGCAAAGGAGCCACATTGAATTGGACAAGAATTTTGAGGTATAATCATAGCATTTATAAAATCTTATTAGATTTTTTTTGTTAACGACTACCTTTAGAGAATAAGTTATGGTGCTTTTTTTTTTTTTGTTGCTAAAATCAAACCATGCATTTAATACTATATAAAATAAAATTTCTATAAATATTTTTAATAAATAAAATCAAATTGTGCACATATTTTTAAAAATGTACACGTTACCATAAAGAATTTATGGTGCAAATCAATGAACTATTGACAAATGTTTTTTTCTTAATTTTTTTTTTATAAAAAGAGTAGTGCTATAAATATTACAAGTTTTACTACATTAAACATACAAATGGATGTGTCACAAATTATAAAAAGATAATTCAAATATTCATTTATGAGGTGGTTGAAACTTATCAATCACATTCATTGCCACATTAGTTTGTGGACTTTATGTTTATAAAATTGAACCTTTAGAATTTTTATTTTAGAAGTGTGTATTATAATTCATAATTGAACGATTATTATTTCTTAATATATGCTCTTAGTTTTTTTTTTTTTTGGAATGAGCTCGTAGCCTTATTTTGCTTTTGTTTTTTACTAATAAAATTCAAAATAAAATTCTTATTCTGCAGATGTGTAGGTTCGAAACATTGAAATATATGAATTTTTCATATTGTAAAAATATTACAAAAATACCTGACTTATCAGTGATTGCCTCAAACATAAAGGAGTTGGAGCTTTTTAAATGCATAAATTTAGTTGAGGTTCATCAGTCCGTTGGACTTCTTGAAAAGCTTGTACACTGGAGTCTCAATTATTGCCAAAATCTTAGAATTTTACCAACAAAGCTCCAGTTGAAATCTCTTAAAAGCTTTTGTCTCTTTGGCTCTGAAAGTCTTGAGCAAGGAACGGAAAGATTAGCGTTGCTTTCATCAATAGGATATCTCACTGGCCTTCGTGAGTTAGCAATAAGTTTAAAAAACGTGAAAGATGTTCCAAGTAACATCTCTGATTTACAAAATCTTAGGACGCTCTCTATGTTTGACTGTGAAGAATTTCCAAAAGCCATGGATAGCCCTGGTTTCTTCCCCAATTTAGAACGTCTAGATATCATTTACAGCAACTTTACTAGCCTCCCTGAAATTGCTATCATATTTCCCCAATTAAAGATTCTAGGGTTTAGCTTTTGCTGTAACCTTCCGAAATTTCCAAGACTTCCACATTGTATAAAAGTTGTACATGCAGTAGGGTGTAATTCGTTGAATTCACAATCAAGAAGAAGATTATTGAATCAGGTCTCTCTTTCTTTCTCTCAAAGTTATAGAATTTTTTTTGTTAATTGAAGATTATTACTAAATTTGCTAAACTGAAGTTTCTTAATTTTGCTAATGGCAAGCAGTTTGGAGAATTTATAGGGCTTCAACAAAATATCGTATGTGCAAGGGGAATACGGCATCAATATTCTGATTCTGAAACAAACTTTGAATCAGAATCAGAATTTGATTTCGATGAAGCTACATCTGAAACGGACTTTGCATTTGAAACGAACTCTAATCCTGAAGCGGACAATGAATCTGTATCAGAATTTGGACTCGATGAAGCTACATCTAAAACGGACTCGACATGGAAACTTTATGTTTCTTATACACTTTTACTTCCAGGAACTAAGATTCCAAAGTGGTGGTTCAACCATCAAAGTTTTGGAAGTTCTGTATCATTTTCGGTCGGTAGGAAACTTCCATCATTTGCTATCTGTGTGGCTGTAAAATTGGAACTGAAGGATGTGACATATAGATTTGATTTGTTTAATTGCTCTATCTACATGAACATCATTGGTTTTGAAAGATTGCTCGTGTCTGCTGAATTTCCATTAGTTTCAGCATCTTTTATGTGGTTCAACTATATAAGAGATAGCTCTTTGGAAGACATAATTCTGGAGGATTGGAATGAAATTAAGATTCTATGTAAATGTTCAGATTTCGATCCTGAAATTGCAAATATTACAATAGAAAGGTGCGGAGTCCATGTAAATGAGGATGCTGACTTCAACCCATGTCCACCATTGAAGAAAATGAGAACCTCTTGATTGAACTTCACACAAATATGCCAAGGTACCATCATTACTCTGAATTTGGGTTTTTTTTTTTTTTTTTTTTAATCCCAAGTGAGTTACAAGCAGAGTCACCAAATATGAATTTACACTATATGCAGTTGTGGTGATGAAAATTATTTAGGAGGCACAAGAGGAAGCACATCAAGTATTTGATAAAATGTTACTTTGGGCTGAATGAACGAACTCACTCTCTTACTTTACAAAAGAGGAGGTTCGATATACATATAATGGTAAATTACTGTAAAGATTACACTATTGTATTTCTATTGTTAGCTGGTTGTTGAGGATTTATCTTTTGGATTTCAGCAAACATCATCAACTTCATTGCAAGTCCAGCTTGCAAGCTCGGCTGGGAATGGAAGAGTGAAGGATATTTTGGCTTTGGCTTCTTTGTTATTTGAAATGAGGTTAGATAACTTGGGCGCTTGGGTCTTAAACACTCCAGTCTAATGTTTCCTGTAAATGAGAACACTTGTTGCCTTATATCAAGAACATTAGCTGCTTTTTCTTAGGAAGTACATTCCCTTATTGCTTCTTTACCAAGCCAAAATTTTGCTAGCTTCATCTCATTTACTGTTAAGTGCCTGTTTTGTCAGTGCAATTCTTTTTTGTGGCTGAGTCCATTGTGTAACAAGCAGAAGGTTTTTGAACCAAGGAGTGATCAGGCATCGAGCATTTCATAGAATATGCCAAATGTTAGAGTAACTGATAGAGGCAGACCTTCTGGAGTTGCCACCACCATAACTGTGATTGCTGCAGTGAAAGGCATGATCAACCATTACGCACTTCATCTCTTATACTTTGAGTTTTAAATATTTGTGTGAGCAATAAGATTTAGAGTATCAGAGCAAAAGTTTTTCTCTCTTGTCATCTCTTTAAAGTTGCATACTATGGTTTTGTTATTTTAATTTTCTGTTCATTTTTTTAAAACAAAACATTTGTGTTTTCAAACAACATCAATGGAGGGTGGTTACCTCAAGCATAATATTGTTGCTTTAAATCATGCATCAGTAATACCAGGTTGCTTGTCTTGTGCTATTACTTCCACAAAAGAGGCTTCTCCTTCTTCTTCTTCTTCTTCTTCAAAGAAAGATGCTTCCTGTTGGTAGTAGAGGAAAGGGGATTGGTTAAATTCATAATTCTCATGATGATGTTTCAATCTTCCATTCTTTTTTCATCGTAAATGCATACATATGTGAAATTCAGTATTCATAAATTTTATCATATAAGATATTGATTTCTTTGATTCTTTTTTCCCCTTCTGTTACAACATCAGCAACTAGTATTCTTTGGCATTGATTTTTGTGGAGATCCCTTAAGAAGATTGGCTTTTAGTGTCTCTGGAAAGTTTCCTAAGTCCTACATGCAGCTCTTGTAGTTATGAGTCAATCTTGTCATTTACTTTCTGTTCAACCGTGTTTGTCATTTTCAATACTCTTTCCTAATGCAGGAGCATAATCAAATGTTATTTCAATATTTCATTTTAGATTTTCAGTGGATATTTTTAGATTGAAATGTAGTTATTTGTTTAGTTTGGATTGGTATCTAAGTTGGTTAGGATTAGTTGTTCATCATTATCCTTTGTTTAGGATTATCAGATTAGTATTTGAAATTGTTTAGGATTATCGAATTAGTATTTGAAATTGTTTAGGATTTGTTTAGGAGAGTTTATCCTTATCTTTGTGATTCCCGGAAGCTGCATATAAAGCTCCAAATGATTTCTTTTAGGGGTGTGCATGGGTCGGGTTGGGTCGGGTTGAGGGGATTTTTTGACCCAACCCACCATGATGGGTCAAAAAAAATTCAACCCAACCCAACCCATCACATAAATTCAACCCAACCCAACCCAACCCACATGGGTCGGGTTGGGTCGGGTTGAACCCATGAGTTTGACAAATTTTTTTATTTATTATTATTAAATTGAGTAGAAAAAAATATTAATATTAATATATTAAAAAAACCCAAAGATTAGTATCAATGTAATTCCTTAAAGGCAAACAACACTAATGACTAAACAACAATAGTAATTTATTAGGGTTTGTGTGAACTAATTGGCTTTTATATAGGATAGGAAGAACTGGTTATTTTTAAAAATTTATTAATTATATAATATATATATTAAATTAGTATTAGTAGGAGGAACCGAGGAAGTGTTGCTCTACAGCTAGTTTTTTTTTTAAATTATTAAATATATAATATATATTTAAATATATATATAAGTGCCCTACAGCTGGTTTTTAAAAAAAATTATTAAATATATAATATATTTTAAATATATATTAAAAATGGATGGGTCGGTGGGTCGGGTCGGGTTTGGCGGGTTTGTAATTTTTTGACCCAAACCCAACCTGACCCGCTATAAAAAAATTTTTTGTAACCCAACCCAACCCACCAAGCCTTAAAAACCGACCCAACCCGGCAGGTCGGGTCGGGTTTGGCGGGTCGGTGGGTTTTCTGCACACCCCTAATTTCTTTTGTATTACAGATTATTATTATTATTGAGATTATTTGCATTGATTTGTTTGGTGGTGATTCCAAACACCTTAGGTGGGAAGCCTAAGGTTCTACGGTAGGACTAATCTAGGTGGGAAGCCTAGGTTGTCCTACATCAACTTGGTATCAGAGCCCAACCGGATCACCTCCTTTCAGCAACCCAAAATCTGTCGTTCTTTCAACCACTGTCAATCAAACATCACTGTGAACTCCTTTCAAGCCAAACAGGAAACATCCAGCCACTTTGAGCAACTCCACAGCCCAACCAGCGGTACAACCCACGATCATCAACACTCCAAGCATGTCTCACAAGGTCTTTGCAAATTACCACCAATCAAGCCATATCTGCTTAGAAACAAAGAACCCAAATTCCACCACAACCCCAGCCCGTCAGATCAAGAGAAAGAGAGTTTGAAAGTCAACAAGCAGCCGCGGATGTCACTATTGGAGCAACGCCGCCGAGATCCGCCATCACCGATCTCTCCATGCTGCTTCATGAAGCTTGGAGTTCTGCCACCAGCCACCAAGATCTAACTTGCAAGTTTCAATCTCCACCTTTGAGCACCACCACTAGCCATTGCCAATGAGTTCATGCTGCCTCTGCTTTGAGAAACCCAGCGAAGCTTTCGTGACTGCTCTCTCTCTCTGAAGTTTCTTCTTTCTTAGTTTAGTCTGAACTTCTTTCTTTAGTTTCGGTGTTTTAATGTTTGACGTGCTACTGTTTGGTAGATTTTAGTTTTATATTGTAGTCTTTCTTTATTGTATTTCAAAAAAAAATCAAAAAAAAAAAAGAGTCAAGTCAAGTCCAAGAAGCAGGCAGAAGTCTCAAGAAAGTTCCACTTCCACTACACGTGAGGAACCACAAGCCCAATTTCCCCATTGTTAGTAGTGTGACCCACTGTCCAGTGAGGCCCAGGTTGTTAAATCAGCCCAAGAATGTTCCAATTCGGTGTTTTGTGCCTCTAAGTCAGAGCTAAAATATGACTTCCTTTGATAGAGAACTCGAGAAGCAGCTTAAGGAGGCTGGGAATAGACTCCTTAACCCTCCTTCCTCCATTGATAACCTCCTCACTCTTCTTGATGAAGTTGAAAATTTGTTAGAATATGTGGAGCAAGCACCATCCAAATCAATGCGAGGGGCACTTTTACCTTCAGTGAAGGCACTGATTAATAATAAACTTTTGAGACATGCTGAAATGGATGTGAAGGTTTCAGTTGTATCTTGCATTATTCAGATTACAAGGATAACGGCACCTGATACCCCATATAAGGATGAGCAAATGAAGGAAATATTTCAGTTGATTGTGACAGCATTTGAAAATATGTCTCATGTGTCTCCTCACTCTTATAAGAAGGTGGCTTCAATTCTTGATATCATTGCTAAGGTCAAGTTAAGCTTGGTAATGCTAGATCTTGAGTGTGATGCATTGGTTGTTAAGATGTTTTAAAGTTTCTTGAAGATAATTAGGTCCAACCATCCACCTGCTGTACTTTCAGCCATGGAAACAATTATGAATTTGGTCATAGATGAAAGTGAAGACATTTCCTTGGATCTTCTCAGTTCACTTTTTGCTAGTATAAGAAGGGAAAGTCAGAATGTTTCACCTACTTCGTGGAAATTTGGGGAGCAAATAATCATTAGGATTAATGCCCAGCTAGAAAAGAGAACTCAAAAACTACTCAACAAGCTTGAGGATGCACTTGATGTGAAAGTTGATTTTGATGAAAGTGCTACTGTTAAGCCCATCATGATCCATGAAGATCTACAGGTTGATGAAGTCCAAAAGGTTAATACTATGGTTCAAGATAAAATTGTGCCTGTTCAACACATTGATTTTGTGTTTCTAGAAGAGTTCTATGGTGTCATGGAATTGAAGGTTATTCTACTCTCAGTGCTTCCTAAGGTGATTTCTGATCTGAAGGAAGTCTTAAGCATCAAAGTCTTAATTCTTCATCACTACAAAACTTGAGGTCGAGTTTTCTTAAACCAAGGGAATATAATGCAGGAGCATAATCAAATGTTATTTCAATATTTCATTTTAGATTTTCAGTGGATATTTTCAGATTGTAACGTAGTTATTTGTTTAGTTTGGATTGGTATCTAAGTTGGTTAGGATTAGTTGTTCATCATTATCCTTTGTTTAGGATTATCGGATTAGTATTTGAAATTGTTTAGGATTATCGGATTAGTATTTGAAATTGTTTAGGACTTGTTTAGGAGAGTTTATCCTTATCTTTGTGATTCCTGGAAGCTGCATATAAAGCTCCAGATGATTTCTTTTGTATTACAGATTATTTTTATTATTGAGATTATTTGCATTGATTTGTTTGGTGGTGATTCCAAACACCTTAGGTGGGAAGCCTAAGGTTCTATGGTAGGACTAATCTAGGTGGGAAGCCTAGGTTGTCCTACATCATTTCCCTATACGAGGATTGTGTTATCATCTTCATATGTTATAATCAGTACCAGGGAAATACAATGAATTTTAAATGCTTTTATTTTCTTGTAATGAAATCAATCAATGTAGAATATATTTAATTTGTAGGGAATTTTTATATTGAAATCGTAGAAATGGACCTTTTCTACTTTTGCCAAAAGGCCGTTGGTGGGTGCTTGAACATTTGGAAGAATCACTATAGTGATATCTTGACCACATCATCTAATAAACACGATCATGTAGAAAATGTTTATGTATTGTGAAATACATTAAATAGCCAATGGAAGGTCTATATTTCAAGAAGCTAAGATGTGGGTTTCAATAATTTGA
>JARYZH020002135.1:0-18300 GCA_030021035.2 Notholithocarpus densiflorus | reverse complement strand
TTACATGTCCTCCCTTTTCCAGCACTTATATGAGGTCCTCTCAAGTGATGGCTCAATTAAGAATTGGTGGAATGAGCAAAGAATATACATAATAAGGTCAATTTCGGGGTGCTTATTTGGATTTTTGGACGCCATCATGAAGTGTTTAAGCAAAAAGAAGGTGAATTTAAGCTTAACAAATAAAGCTGTTGACAAAGAAAAGCTTGAGAAATATGAAAAAGGTAAATTTGATTTCGAAGGGGCTACCATGTTCATGGTCCCCTTGTTTATATTGGTCATATTAAATATTGTTTGCTTCCTCTGTGGAGTAAGAAGAGTGACAATTGAGAAGAATTTGGAGGAGATGTTTGGACAAGTTTTCCTTTCATTCTTCTTTCTAATTCTCAGTCATCCGATTCTTGAAGGGATGGTGTCGAAAAGTAAGGGAAAACAGTAAGTTATTCGAAACACTTTCTTCGGGAGATTTTAGAATGTGGAGAAAAGTAGTTCAAGGTCTCTGGTACAAACCATTTTACAATGTAAAATCTGTATTCCATGTTGGAAATAATTGTAGGAAATAATTTAATTTTGTGATTAAGTAAATAAGAACATAAAAATATTTAAAAACAATACTTATAAATAGGCACTAATAATGAGAATAGTTCTCAATCAATCATAGTATTTAATGTTCACTCTATGCTGAGGGATATTGAGTATGAGATTGGGTTGTCATTGCATATATTATATTATGGTTTTATTAAGGTTCCATACTATATGTTTATATGCTAAATTGATAATGTCCAGTTCACTTATTATATTCATGTTTATTATTTTTTAGATTTGAACATGGCATCATTTAGCCCACTTGTAACCATTCTTAATCAAAACAAACTGACTGGATCCAACTATGTTGACTGGAAAAGAAATTTGGACATTGTTCTTACTGCTGAAGAGCACAGATATGTGCTTACTAAACCATGTCCTAACTTTCCTTCATTAAATGCTCCTCTTGAGGAAAAACAACGATATGATCGTTGGCAGAAATCTAATGAGATAGCCAAGTGCTACATTCTAGCATCTATCTTAAATGTTCTACAGCATCAAATGTAGGAAGTAGAACTAGCTTCAGACATTATGCTAAGTCTGAAGGAGATGTTTGGTGAGCAAGGCCGTTCTGCAAGGCAAGAAACCATGAAGCAAATTTATAATACCAAAATGGCTGAAGGTAGTTCAGTAAGGGAGCATTGTCTTACAATGATCTCTAATCTGAATACATTGGAAGTTTTAGGTGCCGGTATTGATGGAGAATCCCAAGTGGATATGATACTCTAGTCACTACCAGAATCATTCAAGGAATTCAAACTTAACTATAATATGAACAAAAAGATTTATACATTGTCTGAATTAATTAATGAGTTGGTAGCGGCAAAAGGCATCCATGGTACTTCTAATGTTGAAGCCAATATTGGTGAAGTTTCTACTTCTCAACCTAAGTCGAAAGGCAAGGGTAAGAAAAAGAAGAAGAAGGACTTCACCAAGCAAGAGGGTAAACAAATTGCCTTAGGGGTTGCTGACAAAGGAAAGTAGCTCAAAGGAAAATGTTTCCATTGTGGTGAGAAAGGACATTGGAAGAGGAATTGTCCAAAATTTAGGGCTGCCAATAATAAGGGTATGAAATATACATTCCTTCTAGAAATGTGTTTGGTGCAGAATCCCACGAATTCTTGGTGTGTGGATTCAGGTTGTACTAATCATATCTGCAATTCTTTGCAGGGGTTCTAAGAGACCAGAAAACTTAAAGAAGGGGAATTGTTTCTTACTTTGGCTAATGGGACCAAGATTCCAGTTGTAGCTGTTGGTGTTTATAGTTTATGTTTTAAGTCTAGAGTTTTAACATTGCAAGACTGTCTGTATGTACCTAATGTTCGTAGGAATCTTATTTCTGCAACTTATTTAGGTAAACATGGATATTGTGTTATCTTTAAAGACAATATTGTAATAAAGAAGGGTAAAATATTTATCTGTTCTGGCAATATTGTGGATGGTCTTTATATTTTAACTCCTGATAAGCATGAATTATATAATTCTGAATTAGATAATGACTCTCATGTAAAATCATTAAAGAGAAAGTTTCCTTCTACTAGTGATGCATATCTTTGGCATTTACGTTTGGGTCATATTAATTCAAATAGGATTCAAAGACTGATCAAAGATGGTCTCTTAGAGCCCATGGACTTTGATGAATTTCCAGTTTGTGAATCTTGTTTGGAAGGTAAAATGACCAAACGACCTTTTAATGCAAAAGGTAGAAGAGCCCAAGATTTGCTAGAATTAGTGCACTCAGATGTATGTGGTCCTATGTCAATCTAGCCAAGAGGCGGCTATGAGTATTTCATTACTTTCACTGATGATTACTCTAGATTTGGTTATGTGTACCTAATGAAACGGAAGTCTGAAGCCTTTGAAAAATTCAAAGAGTTTAGGGCTGAAGTTGAGAATCAATTGTGTAAACGCATAAAGGCCATTCAATCTGATTGTGGTGGCGAATACCTTCTTGGGGATTTTAAGGATTACTTAACTGAGAATGGGATTGTATCCCAATTGACTGCACCTGGAACTCCACAACAAAATGGTATAGCGGAAAGAAGGAATAGGACTCTTTTAGATATGGTTAGGTCCATGATGAGTTATTCGACTCTACCTATTTCTTTTTGGGGATATGCCTTAAACACTGCAATGTATCTTTTGAATTTAGTACCTTCGAAGTCTGTTCCTAACACACCTGTGGAATTGTGGAATGGGCGTAAACCTAGTATGAGACATCTCCATATTTGGGGTTGTCGAGAACATGTGTTAAAAGGAAAGTCTGACAAGTTACAGTCTAAAACAGAAGTTGTTTTCTTTGTTGGGTATCCAAAAGGAACTGTTGGAAGTTTATTATATAGTCATAAAGATAATAAAGTATTTGTTAGCACAAATGCCAAATTCTTGGAAAATGACTATATGAATGATTATACTCCTAGAAGTAGAGTTGTGTTGGCTGAAATGAATGAATCTGTAAATGAACAACCAATGGATGAAACTAGGGATGATGTGGCTATATTAGATACACCACAAGATACTACTCATGAGATGTCTAGTACACAGGTGCCTCGTCGTAGTGGGAGAATTGTCTGGCCTCCTATAAGATTCATAGGTTTGAGAGAAACTTATAAAGCTATCTCAGAAGAGGCTGAATCAGATCCCTACACTTATGATGAGGCAATGAATGATTTAGGTCAAAGCTATGAAATCTGAATTAGATTCCATGTATTCCAATCAAGTTTGGGATCATGTAAAGGCACCTAACGGCATTAAACCTGTTGGTTGCAAATGTGTTTACAAGAGGAAGAGAGGGATAGATGGAAAGGTTGAAACCTTTAAAGCAAGGCTAGTGGCGAAAGGGTATACTAAAAAAGAAGGTGTTGATTATGAGGAAACCTTTTCACCAGTAGCAATGCTTAAATCTATCAGAATTCTCTTATCTATTGCTGCTCATTATGATTATGAGATTTGGCAAATGGATGTCAAGACTGCATTTCTCAATGGCAATCTTGAAGAGGATATCTATATGATACAACCGGAAGGTTTCATAGCAAAGAACCAAGAGCATATGGTATGCAAGTTGAAAAGGTCCATTTATGGACTTAAGCAAGCATCTAGGTCATGGAACATCAGATTTGATCAAGCAAACAAATCATTTGGTTTTGAACAAAATCTTGATGAACCATGTGTGTACAAAAGACATCAAGATAAAGTAGTCATGTTCCTAGTGCTTTTTTTTGATGACATTCTACTCGTTGGGAATGATATAGGGGTAATGTCATCAATAAAGGTTTGGTTGTCAAGCCAATTTGATATGAAGGACTTGGGTGAGGCTAACTTTATTCTAGGGATCAAACTTTGGCGAGATTGCAAGAATAAGAAGTTAGGCTTATCACAAGCTGGATATATAGATAAGGTTCTAGAACGGTTTAGCATGCAAAACTCCAAGAAATGATTACTTCCTTTAAGACATGGAGTTCCTCTGTCTAATGACCAAAGGCCTAAGACTCAAGAGGAAATAGACATGATGAGACAAGTTCCTTATGCTTCTACAGTGGGAAGTCTCATGTATGTCATGCTTTGTACTAGACCAGATATCTGTTATTTAGTTGGCATGGTCAGCCGATACCAATCAAATCCAGGACCACAACATTGGCAAGCTGTAAAGCATATTCTCAAGTATCTACGGAGAACGAGAGATTATATGCTTGTTTACTGTTGTGAGGATTTGATTCCCATTGGCTATACAGATTCAGACTTTCAATCGGATCCAAATTTCAGAAAGTCCACATCAGGATGTGGATTCACCTTGGGAGGTGGAGCCATAACATGGAGGAGTGTCAAGCAATCTTGTATTGCAGACTCCACCATGGAAGTTGAGTACGTTGCTGCTTGTGAGGTAGCAAAGGAAGCTGTATGGCTCGAGAAATTCATTTCTGACCTTGGTGTAATGAGAATGGAGCAAGTTCCAATTACATTGTTTTGTGACAATAGTGGAGCAATTGCACAATCTAAAGATCCAAGGAATCATAAGAAAGGAAAGCACATTGAGAGGAAGTACCATATCATTCGAGATATCGTTGCTCGTGGAGATGTGGTGGTAGCAAAGATTGAAAGTGCAACTAATCTAGCAGATCCATTTACCAAAGCTTCGCCTCAAAGGACGTTCGAGTCACATTTGGAGGGAATGAAAGTTATATTAGTGCACAATAGCCTTTAGGGCAAGTGGGAGATTGTTAGGATCAGTGCCCTTAAATCCTATTGTATGATGCTATGACATTATGTATGACTTAATATTGTATTTAATAAAGTTATTTTATTATTATCTAAAATAATGGTAACATGGATATTTGGACACTATATCATATAGTCCATGAGATGCATAGTATGTGATTTATGTGAAAAGTCACAGAAGATCTAAATCACAAGTTCTTTGTAAACTCAGAATTGTAGTTCGTAGTCGGTGATAAGATTAGGTGTTTCATCTGCGAAGACTATAACATATTAACTAAGATGATTTGTCTTGATCATGGAAGTGGAGACTTCTAGTTGATATGTTGATATGTTTTAAGAGTTAAGACATATTGAACTGGACCACTATGAGATTTATTATTCTCCTAACGACTGTCAATTGAATAATAAATGTCACGACTTCTATTCACATGAACTCTTAATCCTGAGAGAATAATGGATCTGATCATGAAATGTAGGTTGCTGTAATATATCAGGAGTGAGATCTAAAGTAATGGTCAAAACCTCAGTATGTTGGGCAACCACATTTAGTGTTGATGGAACATATATTCTCAAGATGGAATTCATAGTCTCTTAACGGAGATACAAAATATTCCCTTGAGATAAGTTTAATGGGTTTGTTATTCAGAGAGTTAGGCCTAACCACTTTAGTAAGGCTAAAGTATATATTTATAAAATTGGATTTCATAAATATATGGTGAATAACTTAAAAAGATTAAAACGGGTACTCAAGGATTAAGATGTAGTAATCTACAAAGTGGCAGTCTACCTTAATGACTTTGTATTACTACGAATATTTTATGAAGGGGTTGCAAGTACAATAAAGTCTTGGGATATAATTTATTAATAAGGCCTAGAGTGCAATTATATTTATATAGTAGTATTAAATATAATTAATGGTAACTTTGGACTTGTCAAGAGTTGACAGAAAAGCCCAAGACCCATTGGAGCTAGAGTCTTATTTGTTGGGGTTTATGCCCTAAAATCCAATTTATTGGCATGTCATAAATAATTAAATTGTTTAATTATATGAGACTATCCATTTATGAACTAATTGGACATTATCTTAATCCATGAGATGCATAGTATGTGATTTATGTGAAAAGTCACAGAAGATATAAATCACAAGTTCTTTGTAAACTCAGAATTTTAGTTCGTAGTCGGTGATGAAATTGGGCATTTCATCTGCGAAGACTGTAACATATCAACTAAGATGATTTGTCTTGATCATGGAAGTGGAGACTTCTAGTTGGTATGTTGATATGTTTTAAGAGTTAAGACATATTGAACTGGACCACTGTGAGATTTATTATTCTCCTAACGACTGTTAAATTAATAATAAATCTCACGACTTCTATTTACATCAACTCTAAATCTTGAGAGAATAATGGACCTGATCATAAGATGTAGGTTGCTTTGATATATCAGGAGTGAGATCTGTAAGTTACGGTCAAAACCTCAGTATGTTGAGCAACCATATTTAGTGTTGATGGAACATATATTCTTAAGATGGAATTCATAGTCTCTTAATGGAGATATAAAATATTCCCTTGAGATAAGTTTAATGGGTTCAGTTATTCAGAGAGTTAGGCCTAACCACTTTAGTAAGTAGTTACTAAAATATATATTTATGAAATTGGATTTCATAAATATATAATAAATAACATAAAGGATTAAACCGGGTACTCAAGGATAAAGATGTAGTAATCTTCAAAGTGGCAGTCTACATCCATGACTTTGTATTACTACGAATATTTTAATGAAAGGGTTGTATGTATAATAAAGTCTTTGAAGGGGTTGGTCTCACTCCAAGCCACATATTAAAGCCCAATTGGAATGACTCAAAAGGCTAGCCCAATTAGATAATCAATTTTATATAAAGAGAGAAACATACAAAAACATAATGAAGTGGTTTTTCATTTAGATCACATAAGGAATGCAATGATGTATGTGAGTGTTGGACACTCTTTTATTCTCTCTTTGGAAACTAATTAAGAGACCACACTTCTTGGGCATTAAGTGAAATTGGAGTGAAGATTAAAAGTTTTCCCAAGTAATTCTCAAGTCTTGGTTTTGAATTTCACTGCATCAAGGTACGCTCCCTATTCTTTGTTCTAGAATTCAAGGTTACATGTTATCTCTCATGAATGAAGTAGATCCGTGATTGATGCTTTCGCTGTGTGTTTTTTATGAGATGCAAAACAACACTGCTTAAAACAAGATCAATGATGGAATGAAAGAGTAATTTGATAATCATCAATATGTGTAGAAATTTACGATAGAGAAAATATAAGAATTTTATGTGATTCGGTTACAAGGTTCATGTCCTAGAAAAGTAAATTTTCATTCACTTAGATAATAATATATTATAGAATTTATTTATAAAAATGGAAATTAGATAGACAAGTGGATGGAAATCCGAATTTTGAATTAAATTTTACAATTTCTTTTAGATGGAGATTGCAAAAATTCATGAGTTATATAGTAGAGATGGAAGGAACTTTAGATGCTCTTGACTAGGGCTGAGATTGGGTCGGGTCGGGTTGGGTTTATAGTTACCTAACTTTGACCCGATAAAAATCAGGTTTGACAGGAAGGAAATCTATCCAACCCACATATTTGGGTATTGGGTTAGGTCAGGCCATTGGGTATCGGTCAGGTCCTCTCTCTCTCTCTCAAAATTTAAATTAAAGTATATTCAGGTATTTATTTTCAAACTTGCCCTTTAAAATATGTCATTCTTTTATTATTATTTTCAAACTTCCATTTTTTGGAAGGATCTCCACCTATTATGGTAAGAAATATTAATGAATTTTTTCTTTGCTAAGTTAATGTGTGTTGGGGGCGTTTTCTTGTCGCCCACATTAAAGGTTCAAATAGTGTGTAAAACACTTTGAACGTTTAGACCCTTAAATTACAAATTACCAATTCAAGCTTATTATTAAACAATGTATGTGCGGAATATGAACATAAGCTTAAAACAGAATTAATAAAAACAATCTAAACCAAATAAAATCACACCCACAGCAGAAATTAAATGGCAAAGATTAAGGGAAGAGAGATGCAAACACAAAGATAATACAGCGATGTGTTATCGAAGAGGAAACCGAAGTCCTCGGCGTAAAACCTCTACGCCGCCCTCCAAGCGGTCAATAATTCACTAAAGAATGAAGTTGGGATACATGAACAGCAGAAGACCCTCCAAGCATAATCTACCCAGTGTACCTAATCCCTCCAAACTTCTTGCTGCAATGAGGTTACGCAGAACCTTTGTCTCCTTTAGCTTACCGGATTCCGCTATAGCCCATAGCATCAACCAATATCAATTGGTCCATTCCTAACTGCTTCCCAAGCACCAAACAACCTTCTCACAGATATGAGTATGGTGAGAAAATGTTTTGGCTAATGTACCTCTCAAGGATGTAACAATGGAGAGGGTGAGAGTAGAGGAATTTGGAGAAACAAAGATGAAGATTGTGGATGAATCAATCTTGTTTTTCTCTAGGATTTCTCTTTCAAAATTCTATCTAGAAGCTTTTTACATTTCGTGGGTATAAGGGGTATTTATACTGCTGTGTGTATGGAATGCGAAGAGTCAGTTTTTCCCAAATAGAGTGGACTGGCGACTTGGCCTCGCGACTTGAATGAGTTGCGAGTCCAAACCGCGAGCTAACTGAATGGCCAGACTGGACTTTTTATCCTGTAATGCTCCAGCTGGCGTGACTGTTCAGTTTCTCTGCATACTTTACTCGTGTGCATCCTTTGGCGACTTGCAAGCTGCGAGATCCAGTCGCGAGTCCCTTGCTGAGTGCACAATCTTGAGCTTTTCTTCACACTCTCTCACACACTACCCTTACATGATTCCCACCAAAATACAGGGTTTCTAAGTGCTGAATTACAAGCAAATTGGCACGGAATAAAGCCAACAGAATAGTTGATTAAATTCAACCTTACACACATGATGTTAGGGGAGTCAGGACCGAGACTAGACTTTAGGCTTGGAACATGGCCCAAAGGCTATCGATGAAGTGTGAAAGGCCCATTTTGCTCAAGGTTTAGGTTGCATCCAACAAAGATTATAATAAGGCCCCAAAAATTCCTCCTACAAAGATAAGCTAGCACAAAGGATGGCCCACTACAACAAGTGTTTAAATAATAGTCTAGCGGTAAGTAAGAGAAACGTCCAACGGTAGATGTTTGGAAAACCAATAAATGTATTTGCATAGTAAAAATTATGCATTTCCTCCATAGTTGGTTAATATAAAAGTGGGCCCATTATAAAAAGTACACAAGAGGAAAAACGGTCCAGCAGTGAATATGACAGACTTCCAGCGGTAGACGTCTGACAGGTTAATAAGTGTGTTTACATGGTAAAAATTATATGTTTTCCTTATTATTATTAAGTCAACATAAGGGAAAACTTCCATAGTATCCAAAACATTATGGCTTTCATCATAATAACAATAATTAAGGATTAAAGACTTTATAATTACAAGTAAAAGAGGAAAATATAGGATGGAATGAAGGGAGAGAGAGATTCCAGCTCAGTGCAGCAAATGTTGAACTAAGATTCTTGGGGAATATATATGTGGGGCATGAATAAGGTAGTATAGGCTATTTTGAGTGAGTGGATATGTAAGTTTGTGATGGTATGATAGAGTTAATGCTGAAACTAAGTTTTTAATGGGTAAAGGGTTGTTTATGACTAATTAGGAAGCATTTATGGACTGTGAATATGCAGAAAAAGAAAAGGAATGTCTGAGGCTAAGTGAGTGTGGGCTAAGAGGAATGATTTATAAGCTTGGGGAGAGTTAAACCACAAGCAAAGTGACAAGAAAATCAGAAATTTTAGAGGGGTTGGTGTGTGTCTTGTGGGCTGGTTTTTTTATCCTTTTATAGTGGAGTTTAGGGAGGTATTAATTAGTAAAAGTCCAAAAATGTAGGACTGATCAGGGGGCAGAGTATCAGGCTTAATTATTCTAGGATTTAGCCATAAATGAGAGATTTGCTTTTGGGGTTGCTTTGCTTTTTTGGGTAATATGACACCTGATGAGTATTTAGAGTAATCATGCATTAAATGCTAAGAATTCTGAGATTGCGTTCAACCAATGGGATTAAGGCAGGTATTAAGGAGGAATCCTAGTGCTACAACTGAGATTTGGACCCTAAAAAGTAGGATTCAACACTCCAAGTCAGGTGTAAAAGTTTAAGTCCACTTTAGAGGGTTTTGCTGAAGATCCCTTTATGCCTTCCAAACTACATGTTCCCAAAATTTTTCCTTTAGGATTCATGGGCTTGGTTCATGAATCAATTACTTACATTTTTAGTAAGAAAATAAACTATTTAGTTGAGGATTTCATGAGCTTGGAGGTCTTAGTTATGGCTTCCTTGAGTTGTATCCAAAACTTGGAGAGGAAGGGTATTTATTGCCCATTAGCTTTTAGATGTCAGTCTCTGGTACTGTTCACGTCAGAGTTGGCAATGGGACAGTTGGCCAGCTCCTAATTTGGTTTGGGAGCTTAGTTGCTTCTTGAGGTAATCTCCAGCGGAAGGCAGAACTGAATGGAGTTCTCCAGCTAGGTATGTTTGTACACATGGGCTGTTTTGGCTGAGATTTTATGTTGGGCTTGGCCATGTGGGCTGAGTATTTTGGTGGGTCTCTGACTTGGTGGTTCTCTCCACTTGGGCCTATCCTTTTGTTTTCTCTTTGTGAGCCCTACAAAATGGACAAAGCTACCATATATTTCCATGAATTTTTATTTCACATGGACTTTAGTTGTTAGTAAATATGAAATGCATTCATGAGCTTTAATAAATATTTGTGATAGGTTTTAGGTATTAATTTCCATGGGTTTTAAATAAGAACTTGAATGGTTTCTCATAATTTTTACCATGAATTATTTTGTAAATGATATTTTCTTTGGGGCTTTTAAATAATGACCTCCAATATTTCTTGAGAATAATATTTACCATGGGTTTTAAATAGAGGCAATATCCATGGGTTTCAAATAAAATATGGTAACAACCACTATAGTGGAATAATGTGATATTCTCATGGTTTTTTATCATAATATGCTTGTAAGGTGAATAATTGTCATGAGTTTTGGAAATAAATATTATGAATGCTGTGATGTAAGATAGATATTGAACATGAGTTTATAATATGATATGAAATAAATAAATGTCATGGGTCTAAGATAAATAATCATAACTTTCCATGGGTTTTTATAAGATGATTGCCATGAGTTTTGAGAATAGAAAATTGCCATAAATTCTATGAGCTTGTAATATTATAGTAATAGGTTTAAGAATCTAAAGTATTGTTCATTATTGGACTTTTAAGTGAAATAATTATGCTATAGTATTTTGCCAAGTATTAATAACCTTGGGCTTTTGATAAAATAGTGCAAAATAGTTAGTTTGGGCTTTTAATAGTGCCAACGTAAGTTGGGCTTTTGATATTGCCAATGAGAATTGGGTTTTTGATGTTGCTAGTGAGAATTAGGCTTTTAATGTTGCCAATGAGAATTGGATTTTTTGATATTGCCAACGAGAACTGGGCTTTTGATGATATTGCCAATGTGAATTGGGCTTTTGCCATGGGCTTAAACCATGGGCTTTGATTATGGATTTAAATTCCATTGACAAAATTGTTTTGCCACGGACTTGAATCATGGGCTTTTCAAATATTGCCAAGTATAAGTATTCTTGGGCTTTAAATAGAATGAGATGTGTATATTGGGCTCATAGGGCCGGTTTTGGGTTTAACTAAATAATAATAATAAAATTTGATAAGATATGAGTTTTTTAGCCTTTTTGTGATAGTTTATATCATGAACCAATTTAGATAATGAAATGTTCGTGGTTAACATAATAATATGGCAAAAAATATTTTGTGAAAGCCTAATAACTTCTTAGTGGTGTTTGAAAATAAATAGGTGATACTTAAATAATATTAGGTGTAAAAAAAATGTACTCTAACAATGTGTGATTAGACTGTTGTGTGTGGCTATTTTTGTTTCAAAAACCTAACTTTTTAATTGAATGTTGTTTAATGTTTTGTCTCCTTTATAAAAATGTATAAGTTTCCAAAATTACACTTAAATAAATTTATCAAAAAATTTGAATACTAAATCTTCAATTACACGTACAAAAATCAACTCTTTACCAAAATTGGCTCCTAGCATTATTGGAATACTTTGAGAAGTCAAATACAAATTGTAACTTATCCTCTTAATAAAATTTGAAAAGCCTACTACTACCACAATAAAAAAACTATTGGGTCAGTTTCGGGTATCGGGTTGGTTTAGGATCCAACCCATGCCTGCCTGATATTTCCAAAAAAAAAAAAAAAAGTAGATTAGACAAATATTTTTAGACAAAACAAGAGAGAGAGAGACATTTGGCCAATTATTTTGGAGATTTAAATTTTCTCTGTATTTATTAATTAAATGACATTCAATAAAAAAGTTAGGTTTTTGAAACAAAAGTAGCCACAAAAAAGTTTAATAACACATTAACTTAGTAAAGAAAAAATGCATTAATATTTATTACCATAATGGGTGGAGATCCTTCCAAGATATGGAAGTTTGAAAATAATAATAAAAGAATGACAGATTTTAAAGGGCAAGTTTCAAAACAAAGATCCGAATATACTTAAATTTAAATTGAGAGAGAGAGAGAGAGAGAGAGAGAGAGATGGGTCAATTTCCTTCCTGTCAAACCTGATTTTTGTTTGGTCAGAGTTCGGGGGTGGTTGTAAACCCAATCTGACTTGATCTTAGCCCTTCCTAGGATATAGTTGAAACTTGAAACAACATTTAGGGAGTCTAACTGTCTAGAAGTCACTCATCCCTGCACATGCAAGACTTTTCTGTTACTTAACATCAACATAGATGGCATGGCTATTTAAGAATAGACACGAATTGCTAAATATATGAGATTTGAAAAACAGAATGAAATAACACACACAAAGGTAAGCATACGACATATAAAAATTACTAGTTTAACAGTTTGCCTACATTACGAAATTACAATGATTTCATTAATTTCAAGGAAATTATACAAATTACGATAGTACAGTTTTTCTCTCTAAACCAACACGCCAAACCGTAATATAGAGTAATAGTATTTATACCTCACATAGCGGATTCACTTTGATTCAAGTCTCAGAAAAGTTTCATTAAAAACCGTAATACTTTTATGTAAAGTTGAGTTATAATCCAAATAGCATATACTGGGCTTCACATAGCCTAACAATAGAGATATTAAAACAAACGTTTTAAAATTGGACGATCAATTGTGCATTTTAAAGTTTGGGAGACATTGCAATTGTGATGAAAATTATGATGAAAATGTGTAATTTGTCCAATAATTTAAAACATTTTTTTGTTTTTGATAATTTGTATGAACCCAAGCTATTTTTGTGTAGCAAAAAAATCTATAATAAAATAATAATACAGACAACATTTAGGTTTAAATCTCCCTTCTCCAACCAGGTATTAAAAAAAACAATAATTGTCAACATGCCAATAAGTAGCAACCAGTTTATGCCTTTGTATACTAATGCACAAGTGCTGAACAAGAATTAAGAAAATGGCTACCCTTTCTCTCCACACTTGCAGAGTTCAGCAGCCCCATGCAACCATTAACAGAATTCACATTTTCCTCCACTTCACAGCCATTCTATTCCTACTTTACTACAGGACCACCCGTCTCTTCCTTGAAAAAAATGTTCCCACATTAGCATGGTCCCTCATCTCCACCTCCGAGCTCATCCTCACCATCATTTGGATTCTCATTCAAGCCTTCAGGTGGCACCCAGTGTCGCGTTCTGCTATCCCGGAGAATATACCTGGAGGCATTGAATTACCGGGGCTTGATGTGTTTGTATGCACACTGGACCCAAAAAAAGAGCCTACAATAGAAGTGATGAACACTGTTTTATCGGCCTTGGCACTAGACTACCCGCCCGAGAAGCTCTCAGTGTATCTTTCAGATGATGGGGGTTCTTACATTACATTGTATGCTATAAAAGAAGCATGTTCTTTTGCTAAGTCATGGCTACCATTTTGTAAGAAATATGGGATTAAGTCAAGGTGCCCTGGGGCTTATTTCTCATCATTTGCTAATGATGAGCGGCTTCTTTGGAGTGATGAGTTCAGGATAGAGGAGGAGAAAATCAAGGTGGGTGCAAATTTGGTTGCAGTGCATATATATTTTGTTGTTTATTCCTTTTTTCTTAACCCCCTATTTGGGTACTTATGTTGGTGATAGATATTGTATGCTCACCAAGGTCCCTGCGTATTGTGAGGGTTTTTTTTAGTTTCTTTTCCTCTCTATGATAAGGCACTCTGACACAACTGAGCAAAGTACAAGATATAGAATGAAGCCTTAACCAAAAAAAGATAGTGTACTTGTAGGTGGATCATTTGATCGCTGGTATTTGTTTTTTCTCCTTATTTTTTGTTTTCAAAAGCAACTTTTTTATTTTTGAGACTAAAATACTTGTTTGACAATTCAGAATGAACATAAAATAAAAACTGTTTTCAAAACTCAATTTGTGAAAGAAACTGAAAATATGCAAAATGTTGTTTTTAGTTTCTATTTTTCAAAAGTTAATGAAAACACGCATTTGATTTAATGAATCTGTCTCATTTAATGAGTTAGGATTAGAGTTTAAATCTTAGTAACAACATATTTTAGTATTTTCTATTTTTTTTCTTTAAAAAATTATTTTTTTAATTTTAACCAACCAAACATGTTTTTGATTTCAAAAATACAATAAAATTGTTTTTTCTTTATATTTCCAGAAACAAGTTTTTGAAAATATTAAACAAAAACTATTACCAAACATTAGTCTCCTAGATGCATTTAGTCTCCCCTAAGTTCTTTTTGTGTACTTGTATGTTGCTAATCTGTTTTTACTCTCCAAAACAGTTTGTGCAATACTAATCTCATAAGATCACATATATATAATCTATGCAGGCCAAGTAGTTAATCTATGCAGGCTAAATAGTGTTAAACTTTGATAATATGTTCTAATTTCTGTAAGACATTATCAAAATTTCAGAAAAAGTAATAGTGTTGAATGATATTATCACCTATGCAGGCCAAATATGATGAATTCAAAGGAAAAGTTGAGAAAGTTGGTGGCGAAGATGAAAACAACAAAGTTGTGCCAGACCGCCCACCGCGCGTCGAGGTATGCAACAAAACATTCAAAATTAACACAAGAAATTTAAAAGATAAAAAAGAGGATCAATTATATTTAGGTCATTTTTCGGTTTTGTACTAGATTTCCAAATTCTGATCCTTGCTTAGTGTGTTATCTATTCCTAAGTTATGGTTTGTGACTAGCGAAACATGCTTGGTGGACGATCCAGAAATCTTTTCAAACAATACTAGGGGTACTAGGCAGAGGATCTCTAGAAGTTTGGCCAAAGCCCCAAAAATTGCTCCAATAAGTAATCTATGTCTTGCAATTTTATGAAGTCCTTGAGGTTGCTATATATATATAGCTTGAATGACAATAATAATCAAGCAGGGTTACCTTTTTACTAACTCTATTGTGAAATAAATTTTCAATGTTCATTCAAATTTTCTCATACATCTCATATCTAAGAAAATGAAACAAAATTAAGGAAAGAAGCAGACATGAATTTCCTCTAAATTGACACGTAAAAAGAATACACATCCCCCAATATCCTTATACCTCTTATACATTTTAACTATTGTCTTCAGAAATGGTCTGTTTGGTTGGAGGGGTGGAAAAGTGGGATGATAAAAAATGTTGGGAGGATGGAAAAGTGAGAGAATAGAAAAGATTTTAATTTCCCTCATTTTTGTTTGGTTGGGAGTGGAAAAGTGGAGGGATAAAAAATGAGTTTGTATAAATTTACTCACATACCCTTGTTAAAAAATGATGCCTAATTAAAACAAAAAAGTGACAAACAAGCAAAAAAATAAATCAATCACCCAAATTTATTAAAAAATAAAAATCAAGTCAAGAAAAAAAAAATCACATCTAGTTAAAAAAAAAAAAAAAGAAGCACAAAAACAAAACAAATCATTGTTACTCCACACCCCAGTATATCAAAAGAAAAAAAAAAAAGGATGAGGCAGTGTCCTAAGAAAAAGAGCCAACGTTTGCCCAAAAAAAAGAAAAAAAAGAGCCAACGTTGCCCATGCCCTAGGAAATCAAAAGAAAAAAAAGGATGAGACAAAGTGTCCAGAAAAGCAAAAGAAAAAAGAAAAAAAAAGAGCCAATGTTTGCCCCCCCCCCCCCCAAAAAAAAGGACAACGTTGCCCAGAAAAGCTACCAGGGGCATTTTTGTTTATCTAACAAATCATACTATCTCTCTCAATTTTCTCTCCATTTTGGAGAGAGTGGACTTGGAGAGAAAACATTTGGGCCCCACCACATTTTTTTCCTCTTCCCTTCCTAACTAAACACCCTCCAAAAAGTTTTTCTTCCTCATTCTCTCTCTCTCTCTCTCTCTCTCTCTCTCTTATTATTTATTTTTTCATCCTCCCTAAAATCCCCTTTACCAAACATACCCTAAATGTTAGGATCAACAAATTAGATGACGTTAATTTCTTACTAGAAAAAAAAAAAAAAAAAAAACTATTGAAAAATGTAAGTCACATCTGCGCTATTTCTTAAAAGGGACTAGTCTAGTAACAATTGAATCTTGCACTCTGAAGTGTACCTTGAGTATTATCTAACCATTCTTATAAATTCTATGAGTTATAACTGGACAAGTTTGTGTTTGCCAATAAAACTATATAGATTTAAAACCTAACAATTAATAAAGCTTAGATCAATTCAGTATATTTCCGATGTGGGACTCATTACACATCAAAACAACACAAACTTTATCAACATCCAATCAAATTAGGGGCATCACATTTAATTACTAATAGTTTAAATTATAAACTTTTAAGTGATTTGGCATAATTTAGACCCTATATTTATTTCACTTTGAATCATGCTTTTAAATGAAGTCTCCATTTTACTTTGAAATGGAAAGCATACAAATATGTGTGATGCATGTGTGATTATATGACAATGAACTTAATAAACTATAATAATATGTAAATCATTGGGAATATATCTGTGTGATGTATGTGTTAATTAATAAACTTAGTATAAAATAAAAGATTTATCTATAACTAATATCATTAACACGTGTTAAAAAAAAAAAGACAAGGACAAAAATTACGGTTGGTTTAAACATTATGAAAATTCTCACAATAAGTTGCATGATGGAAGCTGATGTGGTAATAGTGTGATAAAATTTTTTTATCAAAACCAAAATTATCTTTAAAAGTAGCAATGCTTCAATTTTAAATATAGGATAAGTTAACTTTGGGAATTGGTTTATTTTTTTAGATAATACATGACAACAAAAACAACGAAGAGAACGTTGAGGATCAAACTCAGATGCCTCTTCTTGTCTATGTCTCTCGGGAAAGAAGACCATCATGCCCTCATCGTTTTAAAGCCGGAGCCCTCAACACCTTGGTAAGTATACTATCTCTATTTCTTTGGCATGAAAGCATATAGTTAAATAAAAATAATAGCACCAAATAATAGTACAACTGCAGCTTCGAGTTTCTGGAGTAATCAGCAATGGCCCCTACTTATTGGTGCTAGACTGTGACATGTACTGCAATGATCCTACATCTGCTCACCAAGCAATGTGCTTCCATCTTGACTCCCAGTTATCTCACTCACTTGCCTTTGTTCAATACCCTCAAATTTTCTACAATATTAGCAAGAATGACATATATGATGGTCAAGCAAGACCTGCTTACAAGGTGAATGAAAAACCATTATGTTTTGCATGTGTGTCTTAAGCCAATTCAAATTATTGAGAAATAGGTTTTCATATTGAGCAATGTCATAGAAATAACAAATTTTATAAGAAATTTTCTACGATTTATTAAGGTGACAAATTATGATCAATACAACATCACTTTTACATGAGATTATTATTGACATTATTTTTGCTTTACATTGATCACAACTTGCCACATTAGCCGCTGCGAAAAAAGAATTGTGAAATTTATTGTGTCATTAAGATTTGTTGTTTCACATTATAAAAATAAAAATACTACAAATTTATTATATAACCTTTATAAACTGATGTGACAATATATATAATCGATAGATCTCAAAATAAATGAGTATTGAATTAGTTTTTTGTGATTGATGACATATAATTAGTTTATAAAAGTTATGTTGTAAGATTTGTATTATCCCTAATTTCACTCTTCAGGTTAACATATATATTACATGTTTTTTATCCAACTTAGACAAAGTGGCAAGGCATGGATGGGCTAAGAGGGCCATTACTCTCTGGAACTGGCTTTTACTTGAAAAGGAAGGCATTATATGGGAAACCTAATCAAGAAGGTATGGTAAAGTTTTCTTGGGGTAGCTTAGTTGTATTGAAATTTTGAATAACACTCATTTTGCAT
>JARYZH020002134.1:0-18310 GCA_030021035.2 Notholithocarpus densiflorus | reverse complement strand
TGCGATAAGATATAGTAACTTAGTCTAAGTGGTATGGCTAAGATATATAGTAACTTAGAAAGTGGTATGGCAAGTGGTAGTAATGCCCTATCATGGGTTAATATCATATTTTGACTCTCTTTTTCAAATAATAAAATTTGGAATTCGGAGCATCTATTGTACAATTGCAATGTCTTGTTCTTTATATTAAAAAAAGCAAGATTTGAAATTTTGAATACATTATCTACATTTCTTTATTATTATTATTATTATTATTATTATTATTATTATTCCTATTAAGATACAATAGAATTTAAAAACTATGATGCACATTTCTTAATTATTAATAAATTTATTATCAGATTAAAATGCTAATAAGTTTTTTTTAGGTATAAATGTGTTAGGTAATTTATACTCCGGTTGTGCCAATTAACTAAATCATTAAACCTAGATTATTTAATCTAATTATCAATATGGCTATGGTTAAACAACAAAAACTGTTGTTTAAACAACACAACCAAACAGGCCAACCTTTCCAAGTACAAACTCTCACCTAAATGCCTGTGGCCCTTTTGATTAATGGAAAATAACATTGACTAAAATTGACCTCAGGACGCTTTAAGCCTTTAACATTTATTTAGGGAAGTCAATCAATGTGCTTATGCACTTACCAAATTGGGTTCTATGCAATTCTAATATTATTATTTTGTATGATATTTTACTGCCAATGATGATTGTAAGGGCGGATTTTGAATCTTCAGCCCAAAAGATAAATGAATTAAGGCCCAAAGAACCCAATACAATGAATTTGTAGAAAGTGGGCTAAAAACTAGGCTTTAATGAATCAGACAACGCTCACAATGGACCAAAGATATTGAGAAAGCAAGAAAAACAATGAAAAAACAAGTTTGTGAAAAGAAATTCTTCCTCGGCAATGTCCAAGGAGAGTAATACTTGGATCTCTATATTTCACTTAGACTTGGTTACAATTACAATTCTTAGTGCTACAGTGTTTTCTTTCTTTCAATTATCAGCCCCCCTACTGTAATGGGATTCTTCTCCTTTATATTACCCCCATTTCTTCTATCTCAACCCTCCACGTGTAGATCAAATGACTGGCTTTTGTCCTTGTCCCATCAGCACATTCCTGAATCTTTTAGTGGTAGCTGTAAGGCTAAACATCACTGTTCAGGCATCACTTCCATATTAATGCGGCCAGAGAGTTAGCTACAGAGCATTTAATGCGGTGGTAGAAGCTTTCCCTCAGATATTTCTCACTTTCTTCTTACCTTATCCCTTCCTGATGCTTATCCCTACTAGCAGAATTGCCCAGAACGTTGTCCCTAAAGGCAGGCCAACCCTTTTGACCTCTGCCCTGTTAAGCCGAGGTGAAATCTGTCCTCAGACATACTTTCTAGAACCTTAAAACTAGACCCCTTTGCCCATTCACTATCTTGCACTCCCACACTAGCGTCTACCTACCTCAGATTATTGAATGTCCTCGGACAGGGCCCACAGCCCAATATACCCTTCTAGGCTTGCCATCCCTACAATGATTAACTCATTATCTTTTGACAAAGTTGAGAACTCTTTTATTGTAGAACAACATGTGTTTAATATTATTCCTCTCGTTACCCCAAAAAAAAACATTGATTGAAATGATGAGTCATATTGCAATAAGATGTTTAGTAAGTGTCCTATAAAAAAATAGAAAGATATATAGTAACATTTATAACTGAAATGAGGAGTCATTGTGCGATAAGATATAGTAACTCAGTCTAAGTGGTATGGCTAAGATATATAGTAACTTAGAAAGTGGTATGGCAAGTGGTAGTAATGCCCTATTGTGGGTTAATATCATATTTTGACTCTCTTTTTTAAACAATAAAATTTGGAATTCAGAGCATCTATTGTACAATTGCAATGTCTTGTTCTTTATATTAAAAAAAGCAAGATTTGAAATTTTGAATACACATTATCTACATTGCTTTATTATTATTATTATTATTATTATTATTATTATTTCCTATTAAGATACAATAGAATTTAAAACTTATGACACACATTTCTTAATTATTACTAAATTTATTACCAGATTAAGATGCTAATAAGTTTTTTTTAGGTATAAATGTGTTAGGTAATTTATATTCCGGTTGTGCCAATTAACTAAATCATTAAACCTAGATTATTTAATCTAATTATCAATATGGCTATGGTTAATGCAGTCAAACACAAAATTGCTTAATTAAATAACAGCGTAAATAAAATTACACGCAATATGGTAGCGCTAGAAAAACCAATTGGAAAAATTCCGAATTAAAACTCTTATGAGGGCGTAACCATAGACTCTAAGGAAAACATATCCACTATATAGAATTGGAGTTTACAAATAGAAGGATTCTATTTTAATTTGCTACTTCATGTAGAACTTACTAACAGTAGCTCCAAATCCATGAACTCCTCTATAAAGTTGTTTTTGAATTATTTTTATTTTAAACCTTCTACATAACCAATTGACAAGATGATGACTAGATATCTTCCATCATAGTCAACTAAAAAAATGTCTTGTCAACTAAAATGTTCTAGAGAGAGAGAGAGATAGAGAGAGAGAGAGCCCCAAACACGAGTTTTTTCACAACATTCAAAATCTCAAACTAAAAAATTGGTTTGAAGTTCTTAACAGCTAAAAAGTTATATATCAAGATAAACAAATAAAGTGTATATGCCTTTTACATAACATCTAAAAGAACAATCTAACACTCGAAATTATAACTAATGGGGGACTAAGTAGAAGTCGTGTCTAGTCCTTATCGTCATCATTTGAAGGACTTTTTAAATACTTAAAAGTCCTCTGCACTTCCATGTATTAGCTTTTTAATTATTTTGAATATTTCAAGCCAAGTGAGTCTAGACACCTTTGAAACCACTGCATGTATCTCTTCACCAAAAGGTTGTGATTGCTCTTGATTTTTCTTTACTGTGAAGTAATTTTTTAGAGAATAACTAATATCTGCATTAACGTCAATTAGTAGATCTTTGCAGAACTTGTTAATACCAAATGTTGACGTAGTTGTTATGCAATAGGAGAATTCATCTCATTTTTGTCTTTTTTAAAACACAAACAATAAAAATCTATAGCTAATTAAAAAAACTCATGCACGTAATATCACTCTAAAAACTCAGAAACTAATCAGTTTAACCCAATAATAACAAGGATAACTAAGAAGCAATCCTGATTAGCACATATTAATTTGTACATAAAAATATCCGGCTTTATCAACTAAAACAACGTAATATTGGTAAATGCATGGCAATGTGCTTCGTAAATCTACAGTGTGTTGCCAATAGAGTGGTCCCTGCACCATCCCAATGTTCCATGCAATTTTAAATGCCAAGGACTGGCTAATCACATTTTACTTATCAAAAGAGTAAGATTTCTAAATCCAATTTGAGATAGGGGAAAAAAAAAACAGTTAATCGATCATTGGACTTTATGACCAAGATAACAAACAGTTTGAAAATTGTTTCCAGAATGACTTTTAGGTATAAAGAAAAGAACCCCAATTGAGCTTTGCAATGAAAAATGAGAATTGACGACAAAAACCACAAAGATGTATCATTAAAAGATATGCCCAAAATGGTTCCAGAGACTATCTCTTGCTAAAAAGAAAGCAAAATTCTACTTTCTATAGAACTTTGAATTACAGAATTTCCACTATTAGAACAGAATTTACACTATTAGAAAATCCAAAAAAACACTAACTTCCACTCAGGCCACTCTACAATAAAGATGGCATTCTATTTTCCTCCGAATATCTTAGAAAGAGTGACAATAATTCAATCCACTAATAATAGGGACAACTAAGCTCAGAGATTACGCTATCTTTTTATCCAAAAATTAGAATAAAGGTCATTCATTAGCTAGAAGGCACACTTCTATTCAGCAAATGTCAAATGCCATAGACAAAAGGCACGCTTGAGTAAATTATTAAAGTTTAGATTTTTTTCATTCTTTTACTTCTAAAGTGGAAAAACTATATATTGCGCTCGCACACACACATATATGTTAAACAACTTCACTGTGTGAACGAGCTAAAAAGTACTTTGATAAGTTTGATTTACTTTTAGAGGCTGAAAAAAAAATCCTAATCTTTTGATTTTATTTGTTCAAAAAACCTATTATTCTATGTGAAAAAATAGTGGTCTGATAATGTTATGCTGGGGCTGCATGCATGGGCGGCGTCATGCATAGTTCAGGGGGTTCATGATAATATATATATAAATATATATATATTTTTTTTATATATATATAATTTTTTTTATTTGATATTTTACCCTCCTAAAATAAAAATTTGAACACTTTGACCCTAAATTTTTTAAAACCCACTTGAAATAAGTTTAATTATGATTCTCTTAATAATGTTTTGATCTTTTTAAACACAAAAAAACACCTAACAATAAACCAATTTTATCTAAAATTTGGGAGAAATAGTAAGCCCAACAATAAAAGTAAATTTTTTTTTTAATCTTAAATCTTAAATAAATAAAAAAACCATTTAGATCTTAACAAATTTGAAATAAACTAATAGAAAATACATAGTTTACCTTGTATAATTATATTGTTTCTAAACAAATGTGTACAATATTGTATATTTTTTGCAAATGTCTATAGTATCATTATCTATAATGTAAATCTTACATTGATTCTAAACAACGTGTATGGTATAATTGTCTGCAATGTAAATCTTGCATTGATAGTACAATGTGAACATATAGTTGTCCTAAACTAATAAATAAAAGTATTTTAAGTATTAATAATTAAAATTTACTTAACATAATTAACATGTTCATTATATTAAGAAAAAATATGTCAATTGAACCTATAATTTATTTTTATTCTACTACTAGTATGTACTATAGACAAATTTGTAATAAGGAAATCGTGTAAATCGTAAGATTCATATTTTACCCAAGATGTATCTTCTTATTGACCCCCCTAGAAAAAAATCTTGGAGCCGCCACTGGCTGCATGTAATCACCAAATTTCAAGGATGATTAGATTAGAATGCACTTTTGTGAAGACTGCATCTTGTTATGATTGATCCAAATGGGTTTAAAATTTCAAACCCTGTGGTGGCTCCAGAAATTCTTTTCAAGGTGGTCATTAAAAAAAATTAATAATAATAAAACTTGAATATATTAACGTTACAAAATAAAAACATATGCAAATATATAAAGTTTTAAAATTTCCTTTCACAAGTTTTCATATTTTGAAATCATTGTGTGATATGATAGTTTCACTATCAATATTATCAGCTACATCTTTTTCAATGTACACAACCAAGCAATTATTAAGTTATTGACCTCTCATTCAATTACTAATATATTGCCTAAATAAGTACTAATATAAACAAAATGCATTATCTTTTTGAAAATATATATCACAGAAATCCAACAAATTCGGCTAAAGACTAAAGCAAGCACTAAAAAACTAGCTATTTAAAAAGTGTGCATTTTTTATATATAAAAATTTAGCGATTTTAAAATATGTCATTTAAAAACACAATTTAAAAAATCACAATTAAACATTTGATTTGAGATTTTAGGCTAATTTGTTTGTTTGGACAATTTTTGAGAAGTGCTATGTTCACAACATTTTTAATTTGCAACACTTTCATAACAAAGCCTAGGTGGTAAGTTTTTACTGGTTCTAATTTGAACTTACCATTGAAATTATTTTTTTTTACTAATAACAACCTGCTATTTAGGATTTGTTACAAAAATATTGTGAACATTGCATTTTTTGCAATTTTTTTGTTCAACATTCAATGGACCAAAATTTTAGAGAGGTTGAATTTTATTTTTGATGGGCTCAATTTTTATTAAAGGTATTCAAGTTTTTTTTTTTAGGATGGTCAAGTTTTTTTCTAGGGTGGTTAAAAATCCATATTAATTTAAAACTCAAAATTTTTTAAGGTATATTAAAATAAAATAAAATAAGTTCTGTGACCACCCTCATTAGAGCATTCTCATCAACACTCTCAAATGCGATAAATGCTAAATTTTAGCATCAAAAGATCAAAAAGCATACTCCATCAAAGCTCTTAAATCCTATTTATTTTGCAATTGAGCTACAGTGGGCTGCAAAAAGCAGCCCACTATAGCAAGATTGTAAAAAAAATAAATTATTTGTTTAATAAAGAGAGAGACAAAGGAGAGAAAGAGAGAGACAGAGGAGAGAGAGAGGAAAAATAAAAAATAATAAAGAAAGAATATTTAAATGGAGTGTTAAAAAAAATAGAAGTTTTGATGGAAGGATATTGTAAAATGATGTGTTGTATATTATAAAATTAGTTTTTGAGATGGTAAATGCTAAATTTTTTAGAAGTGCTGATGAGAATGCTCTTACTTAGCGCTGCCCCTGACCTGCCCAAGCTACAACCTATACTGGCATCTTCTGATAGATGGAGCGACAGATAATAATTTTCAGGCTTTACGGAAATGTTATACTAATTTAATAAAACATTTTGTGTATCAATCATGGTTGAAGAAAAAGACAAACACAAATAATGACATTAATCCAAACACGTCAAAGAATAATAGCTTTAACCTTTTCAAAAAAAAAAAAAAAAACCTTTAACAAATTTCCTTGTTTCTTTTGTTTGGGTATCATATAATTTCATCACATGACTTTAGCTGCGTATACGATGGGCTGCCATAGACTGATAGACATGTCCAAAGGAGGTTATTTGAGTATGTTATGAACTTGGTAGTGTGCACACAGAGCTGCTATGAGCACGCTAGCAGGCCTAAAAGAAGTATTTGGACATATCGGCTTATTTGTTACGTACGATATAAAAAATATAGTTTTTTTATTTTTAATATAGATTTTATGTTAAATGTGTGACCAAAATCCAAAAACTAAAAACTAACTTATTTAAAAATTTAAAAAAAATTGAAACAAAAAGCAAAGAGCTAAAATTATCCCCCTATCTAATTGGGACTTTCCTACCTAAGAATTTTGTAAACCTTGGATTTAGATGGCACATATAATAACTAGTCATGTCAAATCTTATGGTAAGCTTTTTCAAACAATCAAGATAAACTCAATTGTATATTAAAGATAAGTATATCTTGTTGGAAAGCTTGTCATGTTTTACTCCCATTCGATTGTGAAGTGGACTTTGAGCTGTAAATGAGTTAGAATTATCTCCATTTCCACTACAAAACACGCGGGTCTTAGGCCACGTTTTTTTAAACCACATTTGCAAAAACGCGGCTACAGACGGGCTAAAGCCACGTTTTTAAAAAACGTGGCTTAAAGAAACAACAAAGGCCGTGTTTTAAACACGCGGTCATAGAACGTGTTTAAAGCCGCGTTTTCTTGAGCTATAGCCGCATTTTTAGGGGTGAAGCTATTGCCGCATTTAAAACATGCGGCTATAGGACCTGCATATTTCTTTTTTTTTTTTTAATCTTAACTATGGCCATGTTTAAAAAACGCGGCTCTAGCTTGCCTAAAGCCGCGTTTTATAGACGCGGCTTTAAATTTAGTCTAAAGTTGCGTGTTTAAAACGCGGCTTTAGTTTGGGATTGGGCTGCGTTTCTTAAACGTGGCTTCAGATTTTGCCTATAGCTGCAGGTTAAAAACGCGGCTTTAGACTTTGTATAAATACTAAACTAAAAATTTTCAACCCTAGCCCCTCCAATAGCACATCAACCTCCATCTCTCAAAGCCCAATCTCACCCCTCTGTCGTTTCACACTCATTCTCTCTTTCTTAAAGACCTCTTTCAGACTCTCACCTATCTCTCATCCTTCTCATCAAGCTCTCACCTCCGATTCATCCATCATCCTCACCGATTCATCATCATCCTCACCGCTGCCACCGAAGCTCACGATCCATCGCACCAAAGCTCACGCACCATCGCCGACCCAATTCATCATCCTCCTCACCCATCTTCGAAGCCTAGCTCCGTTCATCCATCATCCTCACCGAAGCTCTCTGTTCAATCAGCCATTGCCGACCCACGCAGGCCACGCCCCATCACCGATCTGTTACCCAAGCCCCATCGCCGATCTTTCTCCACTCTTTTACGGGTACTTTCTCTCAGCTTTTCCCTTTTTCTCAATTTGCATTTGGGTCTTTGTGTGTGTTTGTTTATGTTGTTGTTGATTCTGCTTTGGGATTATTGAAAAGATCCTAAATTTTTTGAAGTTTCATTTGTGATTGGTAATTTTTGATGGTTTGGGTTGAGGAAAAAGATTGGGGATTTGGGTTGGGGTCATGCAACCCTTTTGTTTGGTTATTGAGAAAATGTTCCTGTCATCTATTCATGAGTCATGACCCTATTCTTCTCTCTTTGTCTTTATATATTTTTAATTATATAGAAGTTTTATTTATTCAACATAATATATAGTTAAATACTGTACTATAATGAGGGGTCGTATAAGACACTGTTACAAAGTTTGTATTTTGAGCTCTTTACAGACTTCAAGATTGGATTTTTATTAATGGGTTTTGGTTTTTTGCTCTGGTTTTTCAGACTGAAAAGGCATTTTTGAAGCAGCCCAAGGTGTTTTTAAGGTACTGTTAAATGGGTTTTCTTTTGTTGCAGTCATTTGTTTATTTGATCTGATTTTTTATTATGTTGGGAATGTGTTTGTTCTTTTTTTAGCTCAAAGAAATCTGGGAAGGCCAAGAGGCCTGGAAAGGGTGGCAATCGCTACTGGAAGATCATTGGGTTGAATTTCAAGACACCCAGAGAGGCAATTGAAGGTTTGCTTGCTTTGACATATTTAGTTTTGCAATTTTTTTTTTTTGTTGGGCACTAATTTCAGCTGTGAATTAATCTATAACTAAAGTTATTATGATTTCTTTTCCTAATGTTGCATTTTGCTATATAATGTCTGGTATCTGCCTATGTTTAAACCAAAAGGTCCACACTTGTTGGTATATCTAAGGTCCTTGATGTTTTTATTCAAAATAAAATTCAATTGGTTTTGGACTTGGCCTTGCGTGTAGAAAATTTCCAATGCTTGGCATTTGGTTTAATGCCATTGCTTTATGTTGAACAACTAGGATCCGACTCATTAAGAGGTTTTCCAAGATGGGTACTAATTCAAGGTTGTGAATTCTTCATGTTTTGTATCGCTAAGCTAAATAGTTGTTTAGCTACCACTTAGAGTCGGTGCACTATATATAAGTCTTGATGCTGTGGTGCCCCACAAAAATTTATGATCATATATAAAATAAAAAAGATAAAGACACTCAATATAAACTTGATTGAGCATGTGAAAATCCATACCCTTTAGAGGCTAGCTAGATGATAGACACACTGATTACTTTAGCTTACCTAAAAGACCTCAGTCCGTGGTTTTTCATGAATTTGCCTCACATAATAAGACGAGGCCAAATATGAATTGTGTGTGATGTTGGTGAGCAATGAGCATCTTTGCTATGCCATTTCTTAAAATTGAGACCAAATGATAACCATTTCCTGAAATTTTTTATAAAACAAAAAAACCCAAGAAATCATCAAAAAGGGGAGTTATTATTTAATTAAGTAATTAATTTAATTCTTATCCAATTTTCAGACATATATAGTACTCCAAACTAGAAAGTTTTTGTCAAAATCCTTTACATGACAATGATAGGAAATGGGCATTAAAGTTGTTACCATTATAATTGACAAGTGAGCATAATAGGTGCAGCCACTCTATGGACTTAGGCTATATATGTATGGGGCCAAATATTTAGGATAAGAGGCATGGTCTGTTCTTTCCAGTTCTCATCCATAGGGTCCTCAAATATTTAGGATTAGAGAACTTTCCTTCCCAAGAGTTGGTCCACATCCAAGCTCCCATAGGAGCCAAATTTCTGAAACAGCGAAGTGCCCAAAAGAAGTTTGTCGACCCTAGTGTTGGTTCATCCAAGAGACCACGAGTATAGTCTACTACTGGAGACGTTCCAGATGAGGACATGCATGGGGATCCCATAGCTGCTGTTGCCAAGGATGGTGATGATGAGGTAGATGTTGACATTGCTGCTACAGCACATACAAACCCTCCTCCTCCCTCTCTTCGTGCTATGATAAAGTCCGTTATGACAACTCAGGCAGCCCATGGGCAGCTTCTAGATGGTCTTCTTGCCGAGGTTGCAGCTCTGCAAGCGGACTTAGCTGACTATAGACATCCTGTTCCACCTTCTCCACCATCTGGCTCTTGATGGTTGCCATTGGCCATTGTACCCAAGGGGGAGACGAACTTTATGTAGTTGTTGTAGCATATTTGGAGAATTGTATGACAGTTCTGTGAAGTGCCTTTCAACCAGTTGTATATTTTGTTATTTTAGTGGCAGTTTGAATAACATGGTATATGTGGAAAGTAATTTGATATATTAATATGATGGTTAGTTTCATGCCCATTGTTATTATTATTAGTATTATTGAAATGGTTCTAACTGTAAGAATTTTTTATGTTATTATGTGATTTTATATAATATCAAGTAGATCCAAAAATGTAAATAAGATTTATTTCATAATTCTGTATAGCGTTCATGTGTTATTAGATTATAGTAATTATTAATACAAATTGAAGGTTTGTGAAAGCACAATTGGTTTACAGGGTTAGATATTGTCGATGAACCACCTAGGAGATTTTCCTTGGAGCAATGAATCAAGCTATATCTTCAGGCAACTGTTTTATTGCAGGTTTTGCTTTTCAGTCATGTATTTTCCACTGATTGAATATTGTTGTCGCTCTTAAATCAGCATTTATATTATTCTGAATTTGGTCCCCATCTGGACTATACCTCATGCATCATATTTTCATTACGAAATTTATTGATGAAACCTTGCAGTGCAGAGAAAAAAAAAATAGAGCGACACTTGGCACGATGTCATGCACTCCCGCATTAGGTCTAACGTTTTTTTTTACTATCAAATATTGATTGTATTGATTTCGCGCTATTGCAATGGAGTATACGAATATTAATCTTATAGAATATTAATCTTCATCGTGTTGTTCAATTGGTCCATGCATCGCACGAGTTAGTGACCAGTAATAGTTATAATAACTACAATAGCAATAATAACTACAACGGGCGCCAAGTCATTCCCAAAAAAAAAAGAGTAACTGGATATGCCAGCTACTTTTGCGCCGAGTCTAGTCCTATCAAACTGCTTCACGTGAATATGTACGCAAACTTTCTCACAGTACCCTCATCAGCCCCCGATTCCAATCATATCAAACCGAATCATGTGAATACAGTTCAAATGACTAATGCAGCCAACTTTTCCACTGCTATGCGACAGATTTTGGCAGTTTCACCATGCTCACTGAGATAGAAACACATTCACGTGACTCATTACGCACACTTCTGCACTACATTGCATGGACCTACCGCTGTTGCACCTAGACCAGTTATGTCAACCACATCAGACACACCACACATGCCAACAGTAAATGTCTTTAATCTAAAGAAAAATAAAGGAGGATGTAGAGCTAAATTAAATGCCTTCAATCTGAGAAGAGTGAGAGATAGAAAGTGAGATAGAAACTGGCAGTGTACATGAGTTTGTTAGTCTTAAAGTGTAGGATTTTTAATTTACATATTTATCCACATTACTTGAAAACTTGTAGGTGGGTATGATGAGGGTATTTTGGGCAATGTATTAGTGAGAGTTAGAGTTGCATTTTTACCGGATTGTCCTTTAGTTTTGTCTCTACTTAAACATAGGGGTGTAGGGGCATTTTTGAACTAAAATATAATGAATCCAAACAGGGGAAGCCCCTTAAATAATAGTATAGATAATAGTGAGCTCAAGATAATAAACACCGTGATAATAAACACCGTGAAGTTTAATGTTTTGTGAAGGATCAAACACAATTAAACAGATATAACAAAGAGGTCAAGCCACCAACATCAAAGTTCTAAGAGCAAAGTGATGCTTTTAACCTCTAAATGTTTATGGGATGCAATTGTTTGACAACTTAGTTTCAGGGTTCAAGATGGCTTTACCATGTGCAATCTTTTCTAACCAACAGTCACGAATTATGGGAAGAGCGTTTTGACTGGCATCCTTGAAAATGACCAACGATAATAAACACCCTCATGTTTAATGTTTTGTGAAGGACCAAGCACAATTAAACAATATAACAGTGAGCTCAAGCCACCAACATCAAAGGTATAACAGATTTCAAAGTCAGTTCCAGTTGGGCTTCACTTCAGACTGGCGAGTCTTTGATTTAACTGCCATAATCGAAAGGGTGTGACCACGATGTTTGATTGAACAGTCGAGTAAATATATATTCCAAATCTGCAGTGTCACATTAATTGGCTACGATTACAAGAGATATTTCAGTGTTTTAGGCTGTGGGGCTGCGTAATTTGTAAGAGTGATGGTTCTGAGAGCAAAGTGATGCTTTTAATGTCTAATGTTTAGTGACCAAAGATAATAAACACCGTGATGTTTAAACACCTTAAAAATGACCAAAGATAATAAATACCGTGATGTTTAATGTTTTGTGAAAGACCAAACACAATTAATAAATTATATAGCGAAATTTCAGCGTGAAAGACTAAACACAATTAATATAGCGAAGTTTCAAGATGACCAAGTTCGAACTTTGAAGGCACGTCACCAGCCCGTCGCTATAGCACCAACTGTAGTCATATCAAACTCCTTCAACGAACCACATGCGCCAATAGACGCGGCTATCCAGCCAAGTCATGTTCGCAATTCTGCACGTGCTGCTCAACAGCTCGGCACTGTTTCACACCCACACTCACGTGAATACACAGTTGTGCAATTGGATGCACAGATGTCCCATTTACATCTAATGTTGCAACTACTGCCCACCTTTGATGTGACATTGGGAACATTTAAAATCATGTTCATATAGTGTCCACCTTTGATGTGACGTTGGGAACATTTAAAATCCTATTCATATAGTGTTTTTCCAGCCTGTATTGACATGACAAGCCCTAATAACTGAAATTGTAATGCTTGGACCATGAAATGAGGTTATAAATGCACCACAATAATGATCTTCTTTCTACCCCACTAACTTCGTAGATTGACTAAGCTATGAGTCGCAACGCCTCAACATCAAATCGTACAATGCGAAACAAGTTTGGATCTACTTCAACGAATGGATCATCACAAGTTCCAACAGATCAACAACTACAGACATACACAAACCACTATAGAGTAAAATGGGTTGGAAAGAAGAGAGATTTTGTTAATATGCCAATATACACTCACGAGAGTCTAGGAAGCGTCGGGCACATCATGGTCAGCAAACCTACAAAACTAAGTATAGATACCACCACAATAGAGTTCACCGTAGCAGAACCACCATGGTCAACCCTATACTAGAAGAGGTGTGAGTTGGAGGTGTATTGTCGATGGCATGGGTTACGAGTTCCTAAGGCACGCTCAGCCGAGTTACCTAGAGATGAACCTGCCAACATACTTACTCGTCTTGAACAAGAGAACAATCAAATGCAAAAGCGACTAGACCGTTTTCACGCAATCCAAAAAGCTAGGAAGCATCTAAAGGGAAGGCGCAAGAGTGAGCCATTAAGTCTATTAATGAAATTACTGCGTTAGATGATGAAAGAGATATTTCAGACTTCTCAGATTCAAGCAATGATGATTTCCAAAAATTTCTACCTACGAACATTAGACTTTGTTGTTAATGTCTATACAGAATGTTGTTGTTAATGTTTGACAAATGATGATTATGTACGTTCAACTTTTGCAACTCTAAAGATTAACTGTTCATTAGTTTTGGCTAAGTTTATATAAAATTAGTTTCTCATTTTTCCCTGCTGTTCTTTGTTGCTACATATGATTCTTGTGCTTTGGTTGGACAATGTCCTTTGCTTTGTAATGTAGGAAAAACCTTAGGAAGTGAAATGCCTCCAGTTAGATATGTTGATATTTCCAATATTCTGTCTGTGTAATTTGAAATGTTACACACATAACACTCATCATCCAAATTAGATTTATTGCACATTATTTGTAGGAAAATTTAATAGATTCAATACATACAGATTCATCCAAACAACACAGACCTACCACATATATGATTCAATAATACGAATAATTCTTTTATATGAGTTGTTTGAGTTGCTGTATCATATACTCGTATCCATGTATCTTAGTTCTGCTAATGTACTACTTTATATAGATACATTACATACAGACTTATCCAAACCAAACTAAACACTCATTCACTGAAAATCCATATGGCTCACACAACACACTGTCACAACGATATTTGGTTTACTTAGAGATAGGGTAAAAGCCTAAAAGCCTGATCAGCCTCTAAAATGTTTCATTCAAGTTATTGGTTTGCTGTATCATTGCTCCAAAGCTCCCTAATGTTGCAATTGTAATGATCGGAAGCCATTGATGTAAACCTTGGAAGCATAGTTTTCTTCATGTAATTTTACATTGATGTTGAGAAAATGTAACTTAAATTTTGTACCCGCAAAGACTCCCTGAAAAGTTTGTAAGGGAATATGGGGATAAACTCTCCAATGTTGCTACACTCACTGCTCGTAATAGTAGCATTTGGCAAGTGAGGTTGGAGAAGGTTAACACAGCTCGACACTGTTCAGCCAAGTCATGTTCGCAGTTCTGCATGTGCTGCTCAATAGCTCGGCACTGTTGAACCCTATCCAGTCATATCATCCACGCTTACGTGAATACACAGATATGCAACCTTTTGCAATGCACTGTTTTCAAGGATGTAGAGGATCCCTTAAAAGTTTAAGAAAAATTTTGGGAGTGAGCTGTCCACCATTGCTACACTGATGTTTGCAGTTCTACATGTGCTGCTCAACAGCTTGGCACTGTTGAACCCTGACCACAAGTACCCATCCACACTCACGTGAATACACAGATGTGTAACCCTTTGCAATGCACTATTTTCGAGAAGGCAGAGCGTCCTTGAAAAGTTTATGCATTAATTTTGGGGGTGAGCTGTTCACCATTGCTACACTGATGTTCACAGTGCTGCATGTGCTGCTCAACAGCTTCACACTGTTGAACCCTATCCAATCATATCACCTACACGCATGTCAATACACAGATATGCATCCTTTTGCAATGCACCGTTTTCAAGAATGTAGAGCATCCCTGAAAAGTTTATAATACATTTAACATAACTCATCATTGTCTCATCAAGTCATGTCAAATAAAGCACAGGAATGCTGAATAGTCTTCACGTGAATAAATACGCAACCTCTTTTGTAGTACACATCACCAGCCCGTTGCTGTAGCACAAGCTGTAGCCATATCAAACAGCTGCCTCAGCGAACCACATGCACCAACAGACACCACTGTTCAACCAAGTCATGTTCGCAGTTTTGCATGTGCTGCTCAACAACTCGCCACTGAAGAATACACTGTCGAGTCATATCATCTTTATTCACGTGAATACTTACCCTTACATATAGTCACATCCACGTGAATACTTGCCCTTACAAAACTCCTATATAAAGTCTCATTTACATCTACCCTTGCAAAATATCTACACATACCGATCTGAAGTCACATTTTCTAATGTCAACGTGCAATTGGATGCTACCTCGTTTTCCAGATAACTATAGGATGAAGAGAGATTCCAATGAGAGGGAATACAATGCCGGACTGCGGCGGGAGTGGGAGTTCCGCGTGAACGAGTCCAACGCTTTGCATGATGATCTTATGCGACTCGGAGCACCTCTTGTCGATCGTATCTCGCTCACACTGCCACGGCGAAACATGCACCAATATGAGTGTGCCGTGGCTAAAATAAAAAAAGAGAACAATCTTATGGTGCTCCGTAGGTGTAGGTATCACATGCTACAACTTGCAAAAGAGCTGGCCGTCGCAACCAATAGGCAACTCACCCTGGCGGAACATAACAATGTCCTCAACTACAAGGACTACCTATCAGAATGAATGCCTATATGGTGTGTGTATTATGTCTACGGGTTAAGTTGATAATGTTAGTAGCGTTACTGTTCGATATGCAATGCATGCATATTGGTGGCATTGTGTAAGAATATTTAAGTTTTCTGTGTTATGCCGTAAGTGCATATTGAAAAACATCATGTGTGGGAATATTTAACTTTTATGCATTAAGTGGGAATAATCAAGATTACGAATAACGTGCATGCTCCTCACAATCAATAATAAGGTTTATATAGTACAAATGCAACAACAGTGACACACATACATCTAAAACATAGTTAAGGAAAATAGTTCTCCAACAAAGTTGGTGTGCTATCGCAAGCAACCAAAAATAAAACCTATACTCCTAAAAATATATGTAGTAGTGTGAGTAAGGATCTTTTCTACGGAGAGTATCAAGCCTAGTTTTATGCTACTTAAACAAGGAGGGGGGGGGGGGGAGGGTTTGAGTATAATGAAAACAATTTTAAGAAAAAAAAAAAAACAACTAAGGAACAATTCAAATTAAAGTATCGAAATCAATCAAAAGAACAAACCTTGGTCTAAGTCAACATCCACTATCAGAATTTTACAACTGATCATCGATGCAAGTATATATCAATTCACACTTTGAATATTCACCATTGGAACTATTTTCCTATCTCTCCTTAGTCGCAGTTAATTAGAAAACAAGCGATCTAATTAACCCTAACTACTAAACAACCCAAGACAAGTGCTAAATGTTTAATCTAGTAGCAGCCTTAAGAATTAGAGAGATCGATGAAACTAAACAACACAAGCACAAGCGGTTGCATTTAATTTAGTCGAGCGTTCTTCCTAAGATCTAATAATTTCTAATGCAGCAAATCATTAAATCTTGGTTGCTTCACAAATTAAAGAGATCAAACAATTACGGATTTGATATCTAACCTAGCAGTAGATTGCAACGAATAATAAACTAGTAGGCCTCCTAGTAATTAAATGAGACAATCATGAAAATAGGCACAAAAGAACATCCGATATTCAAAACATAAATTGAAAAATAAAAACAATTTAGATCTCACAGTTTTATTGATTCCGAAGGCTTCAATTTCCTCCGACCAAGTATAAAAGTTTTAGCCACGCAGGGCCATGATGAAAACTCAAAGGAGAAAATCAGAAAAGAGGGGAGAGAGAGGCGTGTGTGTCCAATTATGATTTCTCCTCCCCCTTTTACACGTTAATTCCCCCTTTCCCAAGCATACAAAATCTCCTAAAAATATTCTAAATAATAATATCCAAATTTGACTAATTAAGGAAAAATATTAAAAATAAAACAAAGTCCTAATATAACTAGGAAAGTGGTGTTTTTCAGCTGGAATTTTCGTGCATCAGATCTGGAAGCTTCCAAAAATAAACCGCATCAAATCTGCTTATTAGAATTGCAGGCAAAGGAACATTAATTCCAGAACGTCGACAGTGCAGGTACAGCAACTTCAAGCCCGATTTCGACCTTGATGCAGCCCGTATCTCTCAAAACTCAAAACATGAAAGTTGTAGAGCTTTGTCTTGGTGTTCCATAGCATCCTGAATCATATCAATCGGAGCTTGGATGAGAGAGTTATGCCTAGATTACGAAGCGATGTCAAAGCTGTCCAGAATCGCCCAATTAGCTACGTTTTGCACTTAATGCCTCCATTTGCATCCTAAATCAAAATATAAGAATAATGAGTACATTTAGGCACCAAATAAATATAAAAGACTAAACATTAAGGGAGAAAAATATGACATTTTTCATTCTCATCAAAAGTCCAATTACACCACGACACGATTACTCTTCATCTGACATCTCCACGTCTGACTGATAAATGGGATCAGCAAGAAGTGATTGCATGTATTGTGCGTGCTCGTACAACTTACACTCCACTAACTCTCGAATCTTGACTTGGGTCCGATATCGATTAAGACGTATCTTCATTTGATTATTTTCTTCTCTTATGCGGTTCAATGCTTTACGAAGTTCGTCAATCGTGTCTTTTGGCATCTGCGATGCGAGTCGCCGAGGCACTAGCAACTTAAAACCAACCAATTCATCATAAAACATTTCCTGTTCACGAAGTAACCAAGCCCACTCCTATCTCATGGTATTGTGAACCCTTGCACTATTTCGCAGATTCGGATCGATTGGATAGCTGAACTCATCTTCCAATACCCAGCAACGACCCATAGTAGTGAACACATCGTAAGGCCTATAGACGAAAGGGTTGCCAGAAACAGACATTGACACTGAATACAATAACATCAAATGATCAAGTTAACAATGTGCATCAACTGTTGGTAAATAATGTAATGCTGCATAAGATGGTACACGACAAAGACATTCATAAATTTGTGTACTATTAC
>JARYZH020002133.1:0-18341 GCA_030021035.2 Notholithocarpus densiflorus | reverse complement strand
ATAATAATAATAATAATAATAATAATAATAATAATAATAATAATAATAATAATAATAATAATAATAATAATAATAATATCAACGTTTGAGTTTGAGTTTAAGTTTAAGTTGGACTTGTTAGAGAGATAGAGTTTCGCTCCTTGTTAAGTTTGGATTAAACAAAAATAATTTTGTTTTTAAAAAAAATTATAAGTTTGAGTTTAAGTTTTTTTTTTTTTTTTTTTTTTTGAGAAACTGTTTGAGTTTAAGTTAGACTTGTTAGAGAGATAGAGTTTCACTCCTTGTTAAGTTTGAACTAAACAAAAATAATTTTATTTAAATAAAATTATCATTTTATTTAAATATTGTACTGACGTGGAAAATTGTGAGAGTTTCAGAGGTTTCAGTTATATATATATATATATATATATATATATATATAGATTAGTCGCAACCCCGTGCGATGTGCGGAAATATCTAATTATTTTAAAATAAAATGTAATATATAATTTATTTTTTAAAATATTCATAAAATTATATATTAGGACTAACATAGTGTTTTCTTGTAAGAGAATTTCATTTTAAATGTATTAAACTATTAACTAAGATTTTATTTATTTATTTATATATAACTATCTACGAAACCAACAAAGGGCAAGGGTCTTTTTTTTTTTTTTTTAAGTAATGAATTTTTTGTTCCCTATAAATAAAAAATTTATATATATATATTATTTTATATTAAGATTATTTTCATCTATTCATATTATGAGCCAATATGCTAGTGATAGAATATAGTGTGGATTAAAATTTTCCAATTATGACATTTAGAAAAGAATGAGACAAATAGCTTTTTCCCACCATTAATAAATTTCAATTTCTAGCATCCTATTTTAATGTTATCTTAATTCCAAACCAATCTATCTCTTTTGAAGTATACAAAGATCTCTCTTCTTGAATACATTACTTATCTTAATACATCCATAAAAATACATCGAATCAAAACATACCTATATGAAGATGCTTTGGAAAAACACAAAATGTTTCATCAATCATCGTTTTGCAAAATGTCATATCAATCATTACTCAACAATGATTAATTTGATCTATTAGGAAAATAACTTTTTATTTATAATCTATTAAAATTATTTTCTCTACAAAAACTGCAAATTTGTCCACTCAAAAAGATTATAGAATAAACAATTATTAGCAAAATCTCATAATTCAGTTTCTGTGTGCATCATTATAATAATTAATAATAATAAAAATAGCAATAACAAAAATAATAATGAAAATACAATTGCGAAAGCTAAAATATGCCACTCATTCAATTATTTCCATTTGATTAACCTTTACTTTTTTCTAAATAAGTGGCACTATAGAGTGTTTCTAATATAATTATTAAGAGTACTTTCTTTACAAAAACTATAGTTTTGTTCACATAAAATGATTTAAAAATAAACAAAACTTAGTAAAGTCTCATAGTTTAACATCTAATTGAATCACTAAAAAAAGGAATTTTTTTATCGGGAATTGGAATATCAAAATACCTAAATATGCATAAAAGTCAATACAAATTTGCCAAAAAGAAAAACAAATCTGAAGTGACAATTAAATCAACAATAACAAAAGAACCATTAGGGGGGGAAAGTGGTTGAAATAAAAATAAATAAAAAATAAAAAAAGCATCAAAAGAGACAAAATTGGAGAGAGAGAGAGAGAGAGAGAGAGAGAGAGAGAGAGAGGATTGACCTTTTTTGCAATGAACAACTTGGAAGGAATAGGGGAAAGAGGTGTAAATGGAGTAAAAGAAATTTATAAGAAAATCAAGTTGGAAGAGGAAGAGTAAAAGCAGATGAAAGGTTGAAAAAAGTGAAACCGTAGAATTTATGAAGATGAAAGGTGGGAAGGGTGGAAGTAGATGAAAAATTCGAAAAAGTGCAATCGTAAAATTTATGAAGATATAAAGGAGAAAACTTAAAAATTTATAAAGGAAATCAAATGAAAAAAATTTAAGAAGCCAATGATTAGAGAAGATAAAAATTGAACTAAGAAGACAATGGTTGAAAAAGATAAAAGGTTAAACAAAGTAAAAATTGCAAAAAATTAAAAAAGACGGCTAATGACATGACACAAAAAGAGCTTTTGTAAAATTTATTTTAAAGCTTCCATTATTGTATAATTGTATAGATAGATATGTATAGACATTGTTTTTTATTTTAGATTCTTCATTGATTTTATTGCTTAGTTATAACATCTAAATAAAAGTAGATGAATGTGTAAAGGCAAAGTTATATAAAAGTTAAGAGCAATGCTACAGACACAAACTAATTTACAACATTTTTACAAATTGCTGATGTGGCTTTAGTAATTTTCAAATAACTATTGGTAAACATAAATGTGATGTTTGTGGGGGACTCATATTAGAACTAATAAGAATTTGCCACATCAACAGTTTGTAAAAATGTTGTAAATTAGTTTGTGTCTGTAGCATTACTCTAAAGTTAAATCTGCTCAAGATAAATGTGTAAAGTCAATATATATAAATATATATATATATATATATACATATATATATGTATATATATATATTTTTAAATATATTCTCAAAAAAAATATTTATATATTTAATAGTGTCAACAAAATTTAGGAATAAAAACTAAATAAGAAAAAGAATGATTATATAATTAATGACATGGCGGATGAGGTGGGGCAATATGAGTATAGCAATAATAAATGCTGTAAGATTGAATTTATTCAACTATGTGTTGGCTTTATTTCGTGCCAAATTTGCTTGTATTTTAGCAATTAGATACCTTGTATTTAGGTGGGAATTATGTAAGGGTTGTGTGTGAGAGAGTGTGAAGAATTCAAGTATGTGTGCATTCAAGAGGTTTCTCGCGACTGGATCTTGCGAGTGGCTCGCGACTGGTGACTTGCCAAAATGCCACACTTGTGAAGCATGCAGGAAGCTAAAGGGTCACGACAGTTGGAGCACTACAGGACAAAAAGGTACAGTCTAGCCAGTCCGTTATTTCGCGACTGGAACTCGCGACTTGTCCCAGTCGCTAGTGAGTCGCGCAGAACACCCTGTTTTGCAGAAATTAGACTTTTCACATTCCTCACATACCCTACTATAAATACCCTTATACCCACGAAATGTAGAGAGTTTCCAGAAAGAATTTTGAGAGAAAAACTCTAGAAAAAACCAGGATTGACTCATCCACAATCTTATACCGTTGATTCTCAAATTCCTCTATTCTCACCCTCTCCATTGACATAATCTTGAGAGGTTCACTAGCCAAATCCTTATCTCACCATACCCATATCAATGAGGAGATTGGTGCTTGGAAAGCAGTTCAAAGATGACCAATTCATTTGGTTGATGCAATGGGCTTATTATGGGATCAAGAAAGCTAAAGAAGACACGGTTAGGCTTAACCTTGTTGGAGCAATAAGCTTGGAGGGTTTAGGTGCATTGGGTAGATTAGGCTTGGAGGGTCTATTACTATTCGTGTATCCCAACTTTATTCTTTAGTGGATCATTTTACCGTTTAGAGGGCGGCGGAGAGGTTTTCTTGCCAAGTTCTTAGGTTTCCTCTTCGATAACACGTGCCAGTGTTATTTTTGTATTTGCATCTCTCTAACCCTTACTCTTACCTATTAATTGCTGCTGTGTTTGTGATTAATTATGTGTTAAAGTAGTTTGTTTATTTGGGTATTGCTTGTACTTATCATTCCACACATTTATTGTTTGAGTATAAGCTTGTGTTGGTTGTTTTGATATTGGGGGTCTAACATTCACTAGTGTTTTACGCACCAAGTGAACTTTCAAATGCTATGCTTCAGCTTTTAGATATATATAAATATATATATATATATATTTATATATATATAGATTGAGTCTCTTTGACAGACTTAATTTTTTTAATAGAAAAAATCTCTTTTACAGGGTATAATCTACTTAATGTATCATCTGGAGATTGGTCTTTTGTTTCATTTCGTCATGTCAAATGGGCATGGACAGCTTTGCCATGGTCATTGTCTGAAATAGATAAGAACAACTTTAGTCAAGAATTTGATTCAAATTGGATTTTTTATAAGGTGACAAATTTTTCAAGTACATCAAGGGGCAAAAGAAATAATTTTCAGATTAGCAAGGTAGTTCATGTACGTAGCACCCATTCCCATTCAAACTCGACCAACATTACACACACACAAACGTTCTATGAAGCACTAAATTTCGAAAAAGACATAAAGAGCTAAATATCTAACTAACAGAAGGAAGAGGAAAAAGATGTCACTTTTAAATGGGATTCAAATATTATTAAGGTCTAATAAATGCTTTTGCACAAACATTACACAGGACAATGAGGTGTACCGTGTATGATGATTTCCTACCACTGCAGAGTAAAAGCAGCATATAGCGAACTACATTTATTAAATTATTATTCAAAAGATTAGATGATTTTTCTCTCAACATTTTGTTACATAAAGCATGCATACGCAGATACGCCCTCAAAACCCTAACTCAGAAATCAGAAATGCAGAAAAACAGAGCAACACAAAAATCAAAGAAACTAACAACCTAGCATGCTTTAAAATACAAGGCAAAGGTAAACCTAAGCTAAACAGACATAATATAGCATGAACAAACAAAAGAAAACAAGAATTAAAAAGCAAAAAAAAAAAAAAAAAAAAAAAAAAAAAAAAAAGAGAAAGAAACTTGATACCTCAAAACAAAAGTTCCAAAGCTTGATTTTGACCGTTTCCCTCAGTCAAATTTATTTACAAATCAATAAAAATGCGATTGGTAATTTTGAAATTCAAGGATCAAGGCCAAAAAAGGCCCCAACCAAATAAAATTGACTTAAGGATATTTTGTGAAAAACTCTCTCCTTGATTCACTATTTCTAGTGAATCTTAGGTTTTTCCTTAGGATTTTTTGTGTGTTTTGAAAAGGTACCATGTATAATGCATCAAAACTTTGAAATTCTACAAACCTTACAAAAGTAGCAATCTCTGGTAAGAGATTATTTGAGCACATTGGGGAATGAGAGCCCTAGTCGTAAGGGGTATAAAATACGGTGTCTACATTGAGCAATTTGTCTTTTAAAATTGCTTGCTTTAGAGACTAATGCATCAAAACTTTGAGATTCTACAAACCCTACAAAAGTAGCAATCTCTGGTAAGAGATTATTTGAGCACATTTGTACCGCAAATTGCTTAGTTAATTTTTCAGAGCATTGGAGATTAAGGCTCCTCCTTCTTGTAATAAAGTCATTAACACTTTCATTCAATTTTTGTCGAGCATCAGCTAATTCAATGATTAACATTTTTCTTTTTGAGCTTACAAATTGGGCAAGAAAAGCACTTTGTAAATCATCCCAAGTATGAATTGACCTTGGCTTTAATTGAGTGTACCAGGTAAATGCAAAGCTCTTGAGAGATTGAACAAATTGACTTATCAACAAGGCATCTAACAAAGCAGATTCTCCACAAGCCAAATAAAAATGCTCTAAATGTTCTTGAGGGGAATCAGTTAAGCCATCAAATTTCTCAAATTTGGTTTTTGATAACCCGTTGGGAATGAAACAGTATCATAATAAGTTGGATAAGGTTTTTGATATCCAAGAATGGGTAAATTTATAGATGCCTAAAATTCTTTGATTTCCTCAGCAATGAGTGTGTTTAATTCATCTTGTGTTATAGAACTAGATGATGTGTGTCCTTCTTCAACTATAGGCACATGAGTTTGTGTGAATGTATTTGCTTGAGGTGCCATTTGGGCTGCCAAGGCCGCTGTTTCGACATCTTTCTCAATGAGTTTCCTTTGCAACTCTTGAAGTTGCTATTCTAAACGTGTGGCGCTAGACTTCATAATTACATTCATTTGAGGTCTTTAACACTTTGCCAAATTGATCCATTAGAATTTCTGGAAAATCTTCTTCTTGAAAAATAGACTCTGAATCTCCGTATAGTGGACAGTGAAAATCACTTTATGTTTCCTCAGTATCAAAAGAAGTGGTGGAGATTGATGAGTCGCCAGTAATGGAATGGGACATAGGGTGTGCCCTAGAGCGTGTGATAGGACCTGAGTAAGGCTTTGGTGGTTTATTAACTTCATCATGAATCTCTGTCACATTTCTATGTTTCAAATTTGTCCCTAATCCAAAATTTTCTTCTTTTGCCAACAAATAGCCTGCAACGCCCATTTTTGAACTTTCAAGTTTGACTTAGCCATTTTTGATTGTTAAGCACAAAGAGCTGTTAATGGGTATTGATCAAATAACTCAGAAGTTTGGATTTCTTCTCTCCTTACATTTATTCTAGGACTTTGCTTGATTGGTGGCAATGTTTCAAGGGAGGCATTGGTGTCCTTGGCTACTTCTTTTTCTTTGGCAATAAGATCACCCTTTGGTGAAGTTAATTCAAGAATGTGAGGCCACATTACCTTTGGTTGAGGAGTCACCTTTTGCTTTAATGATGCCTTCTTTGAAGTCTTTATAGATTTCTTGATGACCTTAACCTTTGGGGTTTAAGAGGACTAACTTTATTTTCTTCAGTTGAAGTCACCATCACTGGCTCGATGGTTCCCAAAGTAATTGTGATAGAGACAATCATGGTTTTTATTGAAAGAAGCCTTGGGGAGAAACCCATGGTGTTAGGGCCGTTGATGTTAGGACCCTCAGTTTGGGATCTTTCAGTCTTGGCTATTTTCATTGCCCTTATATTCCTTGAAGCCTTTGAAGTATTATTCTTTACAAACTTATCAATCATGTTCGAAGGCATCTTTAAAGTTGACGAAACTTGGATGTTGGTCATGTGTCCATCATTTGGAACCTCAAGTTTGACGAAAGGGTGACCAAGGGTGAATGCCATGTGACAACCACTTGCTCCTTGTGCAAATGTAGGACGTTTGTGGAAGTAAATAATCGCTTGTGGAGCCATTGGTAAACCTATTTACAACACAAAAATTAATGTATAAGAAACATAGTTAGGGATGATAAGGAGAATGAGTTCCATCAGGCATGCCAAAAATTATGTTGAACAAAAAATGTAAAATTATGTTTAACAATAATTGTTATATTATGTTTAACAAAAATTGTTATGCAGTGAAATTCGTCAAGATAATTTCACCCATAGGCCTTTGGGCATATGGATTTTACTGATGTGAGTAATGCCTATTCAAGATAACGTATCTCTTAATTATAATCCTTTATTTCAAGGGAAGATACTTTGATTCCAACCTGTTGCCTTTGTACATAATTTATTTATTTTTATGTTTGAATTGATATGTATTTTTATTCATTTGTGGCTGAACCAAATAATTTATTTAGGTTGCCTTTGTAGCATTGGCGGGATCAAGCCAATTCACAATTCTTAAATTTAAGGTTTTCAATTTAAAATCGTCAAATATGACTTTGTCCATTTTAAATGATGGACATTTAAGTCAAATACTTGGTATTTAAATTTTTTTTTTGAGAGTTTCAACCTATGGCGTCTCCTCCATCTTGTAATAAAGTCATTAACACTTTCATTCGGTTTTTGTTGAGCATTAGCTAAGTTAATGATTGACAGTTCTCTTTTTGAGCTTACAAATTGGGCAAGAAAAGCACTTTGTAAATCATCTCAAGTTTGAATTGACCCTGGCTTTAATTGAGTGTACCAAGTAAATGTAGAGCCCTTGAGAGATTGAACAAATTGCCTTATCAATAAGGCATCATATGAAAACTCAAATTTGACGGAAGGGTGAACAATTCATAGTCATTCCTAGCCCCGCCACCAATCCCAAATACTCACTTTGGTAAATTTCAAAATTAATGATCATCCAATCAAGTAAAAAATCTTGAATATTCCCATTATGGATAACACCCACAACAATTTCAACATCCTAGACAATTACAACTTAAAATAATAAACACCACACTTTTTCAATTATCTTTTGTTTCTAATCCTAACTTTGAGGTAATATATACCCTAGAAAAGAAGCAATCCCTAGTAAGAGGTTATTTGAGCACATTTGTACCACAAATTGCTTAGTCAATTTTTCAGAGCATTGGAGATTAAGGCTCCTCCATCTTGTAATAAAGTCATTAACACTTTCATTCGGTTTTTGTCAAGCATCACATAAGTCAATGATTGACACTTTTCTTTTTGAGCTTACAAATTGGGCAAGAAAAACACTTTGTAAATCATCCCTAGAATGAATTGACCCTGGCTTTAATTGAGTGTACCAGGTAAATGCAGAGCCCTTGAGAGATTGAACAAATTGCCTTATCAACAAGGCATCATTTGGAACCTCAAGTTCGACGGAAGGGTGACCAAGGGTGAATGTCATGTGACAACCACTTGCTCCTTGTGCAGATGCAGGAAGTTTGTGGAAGTAAATAGTCACTTGTGGAGCCATTGGTAAACCTATTTACCACACAAAAATTAATGTATAAGAAATATAGTTGGAGATGAAATGGAGAATGGGTCCCACCAGGCACGTCAAAAATTATGTTTAAAAAAAAGTTGTAAAATTATGTTTAGCAAAAATTGTTAAATTATGTTTAACAAATCAATATCATATACTATATATAATAGCAAAAGGCTTTTCCTGCAATTAAGGAGGTGCTGCCACATAGGAAAAAATGTCCATCTAACTTTCAGCCACGTTCACAATTAAAAAGCAACAAATTATATTGTTTCACAATCTTAACACATAGTTTATGGGTATATAAAAAAAATAACTGCTAAAAATAAAATAAAAAAAGGCTTGCAATACTAAAAAAAAACTTGCGATCTAGAGAAAGAGAAAAAAAGAAGCCTCCGATATAGAGATGGAGAAGGAGACAGAGTTCATACGGCCAGCCATCACCATCATTTCCCCGCCACCATCCATTCCCTTGCCAGTCTTAGACCACCGGAACCAGACCGGTAACCTAAAGGTGCATGCATGAATTGAGATATGGAGATAGAGAGAGAACTACCATCGGTAATTTTTTTTTCCTTTCTTTCTTATATCTAGGTATGAAATATGAATTAGTTTTGAGAAATTTGGTTGGATTGATTTTTATTTAGGTATTTGGGTTACATTTGGTTTTGATTTTAAAGATGAATACCGCACGTTGCACCGTATGAGGGCTTTATATTTTATCCATTTATTGTCCTGTCCACACGGTTTAAAACAAAAACGTGTTTGAGTTCTTAAAATTTCCTTAGTTTGTTCTCTGTCCAAGTTCGTCTCTAAAACAGTATATTGAAGGTCATCTATATATTACTAAAAGCTGAAGCGTGGCATTTATTGCTGCTAAGCTCCTGTTGCACCACCTCATCGCCACATCATTTGCCACATAATTATTGTAAGGACCAGATTTGTGGCTTAGTCTAGGATGAATGGACTTAGGCCCAAAAAGCTCAAAATAATGAATTTGTAGAGAGTGGGTCAAAGGACTAGGCCCTAATGAATTGGACAACGTCTAATATGGAATTGGATGGCAATCATGCACAAATAAGAAGTACTGATATGAATGAACTTCTTGTCCGAGGAGGCAAGTGTTCATATAAATCAACTAAACAGAGTACAAGTGCCATTTTGATTGCTACAGTGTTCTTTCTCTCTATTTTTCCAATCCTTCCGATCCCTTCCTCATGGAGGGTCTCTTACATTATATAGCTCCCTTTGGACCATCTTAATCCTACACTTGTTGGTAATCTGAGCCCTTATCTGAGTACCTGTCCCATCAGACACCCTCTTTGGCTTTCTGTGAGTTGTGGTAGCCAAGGCAATACTGTTCAGAGGTCTTCTCCATATAAATGCGGTGGTAGCAGCTTTTCCTTAGATATTTTTGGGTTCCCCTCTTTCTCGTATGTTCATAATGCACGTCCCTATCATTGGAGCTTCATGGAAGGTCACTCTGATCATTAGAATACATATTTAAGCTGTACTTATCGTATCCGATGAGATATTCCTCCTCGAACAACCTTCCTATTTGTATCTTGCTCAATAAGTCCTGAGTCTGAACCCTTCATTACCATTTGTTTGTTCTCGGACTACTCATGCTCTTGGCCAAAGCCCAAGGCCCAATATATAAATTTAGGCCCTTACCCCTACAATTATTATTTATTATTTATTCCTTTTTTTTTTTACAAAAAAATATACATATAAATAGATTATTGACTTTACATATTCATCTTTGTCGGTTTTAACATCTATATATATATATATATATTTATTTATTTTTTTTCCAATTCTCCTATAATTTTTTTTACATTCACTTATTTTTTAAATATTTACACTTTCTTCAACCTTTCTTCTTCCCTTACCTTTTCATCTTCCCACTATCCTCTACTTTAATATTGCTATTCATCTTTCCCTTCATCTTCCTTTATTTGTCTCTTCTTATCCCTTCCCTCTTACTATAAATTTGTCACTTTTTTCCATTCTTTGCATATTTTTCTCTCACAAAAAGGTTCTCTCTCTCTCTCTCTCTCTCTCTCTAAATGTTTTGGTAGATTTTTATTTTTTATTGCATCTCCGCTTTAGGTTGATAAATTTTTGTGTTTTTAAGAACTCTAATTTAGGTTGATACGATTTAGTTTTGTGTTTTAAGTTATTATTATTATTATTATTATTTTGCTATTTGATTGTTAAATTTTATCCGATTACATTATAAAAAATTAAAGATAGTAGATAAAAATAAAATAATATTCCATTACATAGCATAATTTGGATAATTTAGTGTTTATTGTTATATCTTTTAATTTTATTTATTTATTTCTTCTCTTCTATTTTACTCAATATTGAAATTCAACCACATCCTCCTTATCATTAAATTATTTATATTTTCTCTCTCTTTTTGTTTTAAAAAATAAAAAAAATGTAATACTTTGCTTAAATTCAAATAAAAGAAAATTGTGCTCATCAAATTGTACTCTTTTTTTTTGTACATTTACACTTTCTCCAACCTTTCTCCTTCTCTTTACCTTTTCATCTCCCCAAACATTCTACCTTGATATCACTCTTCCTCTTTCCTTTTATCTTCCTTTATTTTGTTTCTTTTTATTATCATCCTCTTAGTATAAATTTGTCATTCACTCTTCCATTTTTTACATAACTTTCTCTCACAAAAAAGTGGTTATTTCCCACTCTTTCTCCCTCAATTTTTTGGTGGATTTTTATTTTTATTTTTCTTGAATCTCTATTTTAGCTTGATAAAGTTTTGTATTCTTTAGAACTCTATTTTGGTTGATGGGATTTAGTTTTGTGTTTTAAGTTTTATTTTTTATTTTTTTATGACTGATTGTTAAATATTATCATATTTCATTATAAATAATTAAAAATAGTATATAAGAATGTACTATTATTATATTACATAGAATTATTTGGATAAGTTAGTGTTTATTGTTATCCATTTTATATTTTTTTTTTCTCATATCATTTTATTTAACATTTAAATTCAGCCATATCCCCCATATATACCATTAAATTATTTATATTTCCACTCCTTTTTTATTTTAAAAAATTTAAAATATAATTTTTTGCCTAAATTAAATAAATAATATTGTCCACATTAAGTGGAGTGATGCTAGGGAAACACTCATTCTCACACCCAATGCATCAAAGGAAGAATGAAATACAAAAAAAATCAAGTTAGAAACACTAAATTAAAAAAAAAAAAAAAAAAAAAAAAAAAACTAATAATGCATATTTAATGTCATAGAATCATCATCAAATTTTGGAAAACGATAGGTTGCCAATGGAGAGAGAGAGAGAGAGATGGTATAAAAAAAACCAATACAAAGTAACAAAGAATAGATAAAGAAAAAAAACCAAATGTCAATTAGTAATTGTTGATTGAAAAACAAAGAGGTTGTAAGGAGAAGTAAAAAATAAATTAGAGATTACCGTGTGGAGAACATTAAAAACTTTACAGTGTAGTAACAAAAACCGTTAAATTCACTTAAAAAATTAAATCAACAATCAGAAATTAAATATAATCATAGTACTAAATTTAAATTTAATACTAATCAAACTCTAACTATGGAAATGATATTAATCATAACTAAAAAGAGATGTTCTCTGATAGTAGTAGAAATTACATAAGAAATAAAGTTAGAAAATTTAAAAATCCATTTTTTGACATTTCATTTAACCTTATTTATAATATATATATATATATATAACATTTCATTTAACCTTATTTATAATATACATACATATATAAATATATATATAAATAATTTTCATACACTATTACTTTCGAAATTCTAATGAACAATGCTACCTCTCATTTATCGTCTTTGTTATGCAAATCATCAGTTAGTAAATATACGATAATGATAAGAAACGTTACAAATGAGATCACTAAAAATATATATATATAAAATTAATTAGCCACTATCATTATGGAGTAGTAGTCTATAATTTTACGCATCCAAAAAAGTGGAATATATAGAATTTTCTTAAAGGTATGTGTAAAGATTCACTATATGTGTGTGTGTGTATGTGTAAAGGTAAAAAAAGGTATATTTAAGGTTTTTATTAACTTAAAAACTAATGAAAAACCAATGGTTAATAACTAAAATTATAGTATTAATAAAATATTTAATGAGACCATCCTAAAAAAATTATCATGCGCAATGCGCGGATATGTGACTAGTATATATAAAGCAGAGACCTCATGCGGGAGTGCATGAGGTCCTACCATGTGGCGCTCTAATTTTTCATTTAGTCTTTTTAACCTCTTTTTATTAAGTTTTTATTTATTTATTGTTATCCGATAAATTATAGTAACTTCTTTTTACTATTATATAAAATATGGGCTACTCTTAATAATTAGCCCAAATGTTATTCTCTACAAAATGGGCTACCTTTTAAAAACAAACCAAATCTTATAAAAAGCCCAAGCCCAGTTATTATTTTACATATTCTAACACAGGTCTGATCCTTCCTATGTGTAGGTCGAAGCCAAAACTCTTACCCACTTACAAACTTCTTCCACCTCTCCCACGTGCAAATGATACATCTAGAAAATCTCATGCTCATGAAAGCACGTCTTCGTTTTTTCTCAATTCAATTCAATACATTTTTGTTTACTAATAATGTTCAATGCAATTTATGTAAGCAAATTGCTGCGACTTAAATAATGCTCCCAACTGCAAGACTGTCGCGAAGTAATAACTCGATAAGTTTGAGGTCGAATCTACAGGGAAAAGGGAATTGATTAGCAAACCACAAGAGAATAAAACTAAAATAATGAAGTTTAATTGAAGAGATTTTTGATGGTTTAATAAAGTTAATTTAAATTAAGAGAAAATAACAATATATTAAGGCGCTAAGGTTTAGGGATCCACACACAACACATCTATTGGTAGTCTTAACAATATTTATTTTATAACTCAACTAAAATTCATACGAAAGATGATCTTAATCGGATGATTTAATAATAAAAACTCAAGAATTAATTGTCTAAGGTAGTTTCATGAAATTGATTGATTTTAGGCAAAACAAAACTAGTTAATTAGTTTGCAAGGAATACTAAGCATTTAACATGCCCGAAGTCTACGATAAATCAAAGGATTATACAGAACTAACAATTTTCTAGATGAGTAAAACAATAAAAAACATAAAAACCTAAGCATTAAAACTAGGGGTGTCCAACAAAACCGTGACCCGACCCACCCACCCAAACCCGTCTGATCTGGCTCGACAACCGGTCGACTCGACGCCGGTGATGGTCGGCGGTGGATCTCGGCCTTCAAAACCCGAAAACGTCAGGTCGGTTGGCGGGTTTTCTCTCCAAAACTTGAAGAAACCCGACCGAACCGAGATATGAGCATATCCTGTCGAAGTTTTTTAGATCCGGCGAGATCTCATCCATTTCGGTTGAGATCTTAACTAGATCCATGGAATCTTCACTGGATTTGGCGAGATCTCACTAGATCTGGCGAGATCTCACCGAATCTGGTGAGATTTCAACAAATCTAGAGAAAATTCGGCTAAAATATCACCGAAATTTTGCCGTTAAATCGCTGGATTTTGGCCAATTTTCAGATCTCAAACTCTGACCGAACCGACCGCCATCCGTTGAAGGTCAGATCCGCCTGATCCGATCAACCATGCCAGTCAACGGTGGGTTGAAATTCTAGCCATTCGATCTGGTCGGGTCGGTTTTGGGTTAGGCACAAACCCAACCCAGACTAACCTGTAGATAGGCCTAATTAAAACCAATAAATAATTGTTAAGAACATATCATTAAATGGTTGGGTTTTACCCCTTGCCTTAGCAAAGCTTCTAGCAAGCCATAACACAAATAAAACTCTAAAAACTGTAAAGAAACTTTTAAGAAAATCTAAATTATGTTCTACAGTAGCTCCCTTCTGAATTTTGCCCTAAAGAGCCTTTAAATAGGTCAAGAAATCCTATTACAAGTTGAATTCCTGTTTTTGGAGAAAATTCCAAGTTTTTAGGCTTCAATTAACTAACGTGTTTTCGGCCCATTTAACTTCAGAATTCAGACTTTTAGTAAACTACAAAGTTGTAGCCCTTTAAGTTATATTTTCAGCCCAACTTGAATCAGCTAGATTGGATATCAGAGCCGGAAGTTATGCTCCAAATACTAACTAGTGTGCAGGCTAGAATCCTAATCCGAATTAGACTTGGAATTGGTGCAAATTTCCTTTGATTCCTTACTCCAATTGGACTCAAATTTAATTGGGTTGGCCTTCTTTGACTTCATCATGGCCCTTGTAAAAGTAAAGTCCATTAGCTTTATTCTTTGCACAAATCCACTTATTTAATTTCATTATCTTACAAAAGACAAATTCACACATTAAAATTCAATTAAGCATAAAATTGATTATTTAGCATTATTCCAAAACCAACTATAAAATTCATGAATTAACTCAAAATAAGTATAATAATACTTTCTAATAATGATATAAATATGAAAAATTAAGCTATTATCACAAATTCTCTTTGTCATCAACTAGTGCAACAAAAATGTATATAAATCTTAAGATTCTTGAGGTGGCTAAAATAATTGACAAATGCATATTTTTAAAATTATTAATGACAAAAAATTCTAATAAATATCATATGCTATCTCACAAAATACCATTTACATAATATTTTCTTTAAAAAAAATTCAGTGTTAGGAATGGTTGAAAACATGGTTCTATTCAAGAAAGATAAAAAATACATGCAAAACAATTTTCATAGGATGATTTATCTTTAAAGAATATGAAGACAATAGAAGAGATCATATGCATTGAATGGAATCCTACGAAGCAGGTTTATTAATAATTTCAAATTATACTCATAATTTACATGAAAAAATAATAATACATCATACTATTTACATTAAAAAAAATTCATATTAACTTCAAAGTTCATTGTATGATGTGAACTGCTACGGTATTGCAACAACTAACATCGATACAATGACGGGTTGGTATTACATTTCATGTGTGTGTTAAGAATCCATGGGTAGAACTCACCCTTGAAAATTGGCTTGCAGGGGAGGCTGCCCAAGAGCTTATAAACACATGGTTAAGATTACACTTAATCCACGTAGGACATTAGAATCATAACATACCACCATGCTCTGTAGCCGATGGCCACAATGGCTTACTTTAGCGACATTGACCTGATGGTAGCCCTTTCTCTTTTTGATGGCTCCACTCACTTATCAATAATTTTAATCTAGTCTCTAGATCGCCCCCTCCAAGATACAACCACAAAGTCGCAACTCATTTGATCCCATACTTAATGAACTATGTCCAATTACTCGACGTTGTGGTTGGCTCTAATACCAAATGTTAAGAACTCATGGGTAGAACTCACCCTTGAAAACTGGCTTGCAAGGAGAGGGTGCCCAAGAGCATTTAAACACATAGTTAAGCTTACACTTAATTCATGTGGGATATTAGGATCATAACAATGTGCTTTATGGAAGGAAGGTCAAACCACAATCAAGATCATTTTGGTGTGCAAAATGTGAAATAAAAACAAATCTCTCCATCTCAAAGTTAAAGGCACTCACATTAACTACATACTCTCCAAATATTTATAATATATTCATCTCACTATACGTACTATATATACAATTGCAAACTACTTTAGATACATGATTCAAATTGAAGTTTTTGATGTAACTAACAAAACAACTTTTTTTATATTTGATCAAGATGCTAAGAAAATCCTAAATAAATTTGCAAAAGATCTTGCTAAAAAACAAACTGAGGTACAACTTATTTTAATTATTATATTATTGTAAAACTTTTGATCATAATATATCTTAAATGTATTCCTCATATGCATATTGATATTAGAGAAGGAATTCCACATGATCTGAAGAAAATTTTAGGAAGAAAATACATTTTCCTACTTCATTTGAATGAATTCAATCTAAATATTGGTTTTGAAAATTACATAGTTGCGAAGATTTTTAATGCACCTTCAAATGACAAAAAGGTGTAGAAGAAAAAAAAAATACACAATCTAATATGCTAACTCTTTAGCTACACTATTCCTTATAAAGTAACAAAAAAATATAAAATCATTTGCAAAAAACTGTCACATCACTAAAATTTAGTATGAATGCAGATACTTACGCAAAATCTTAGCGACAAGTCTACAAGTCCAAACTTTATAAGATTTAGTCAAGAATCTTCCAATTCCAATTCCAATTCATTAGAGCATTCCCATCAAAGATCTCAAAAAATTTAGCATTTAGTATCTCAAAAACCTACTTTATCTGTTTTAACAATTTATTTTACAATACATCCAACATTAAAGATTTTATATTTTTTACCACTTCATTAAAATATTTCTTTTTAATTATCTTTTATTATCAATCTCATCTCTTCCACTCCCCACAACCCACCGTCACAGCCACAACCACCACCACCCACAGTCACAACCACCACCACCCAACCCTCACCCACCAAATTCACAAACAAAAACAAACCAGTATAAACCCAGCAAACCCACAGTCACCACCAGCCAACCCAACCCACAACAAACCCAACCCAGCAAACCCATAGTTACCACCAGCCACCATCACCCACCCACCTACCACCACTGTACACCCCAACCCAAAATCAACCCACCAATAGCCTCCACCACTACAAAACAACCACTAAATCACAAAACCCAGCCATCAAACAACCAATCATAAAACCCAGCCATCAAACAACCAATCACAAGACAATTACCAAAACCCAGCCATCACAAATCACCAATTACAAAACAACCATCAAAACTCATCCATTAAAATCACCAATCACAAAACAAAAACCCAGCCACCAAATCACCAAATCACAAAACAACCACCATCACAAACACAAAATCCAGCCATCACAGAATTTCACCCACCACCAAATTTGATCCACCACCAAACTGTGACCCACGACCTAGACCCACTGCGACCAGGTGACCTATAGTGACCGCCGAAGCACTATAACTCGCACCCATGGGAAACCGATGAGAGAGTGAGGGACGAGCAAGACAGGGCTAGGGCGAGAGGGTTGGAGAGAGGAAGAAATAGAAAGAAATAAAAAAGATAGAGAAGAGAGAAACCGGTGAAAGAGTGAAGAAAATGCGAAAAAAGAGAGAAAAGAAAGTCTGGAGAAAGAAGACAAAGAGAGAGAGAGAGAGAGAGAGAAAAGATAATTTAATTGAAAACGTATTAAAAATTTATTATTTTTATAAGATTGAGCTACAGTGGACTGTTATAGATAGTGGACTGTTATAGATAGCAGTCCACTGTAGCTCAACTTCTAAAATTTTTAAGAATAACACCTTTGTTGTAGTATGTTTTTTTGGAGTGAGATGCTAAAATATAGCATTTTTAGCTGTTAACATCTTTAACGGGAATGCTTTTAGTGATTAACACAAATAATGCAACAAAAGAATAAAGTGATGAAATCTCAAAGTTGAACAAATAAGGTCGGACCACACTTCAAATGTGAAAATGAAGAAACAGATGATGATAATATACCTCTCAATAAAATTTACATGCACTGCCACACTACAAAAACAAAGCATTGAAGAAACAAAAAAACAAAATTTTGCAATGAAGCTTTTTATTACATTTCACATAATAAAGATCAATAATTTGAAATTAATTAACATGCTTTTATCATCTTTTATTATACAGTTTTACTTCAAAGTTGTTTTTTTTTTTTTTTTTTTTTATTGCTCATTACTTGAACAAAATATTTATAAAGGATTTGAGTGTACAATTTATAATTATTGTTTCTTATGATGAACTCATTACTAACAAAGTTTTATAACAAATATGCTATAATATATGTCCAACATTTTTAAAAAAAAATTTACATAAAGTATTACAATATTATCCGTGCATCACATG
>JARYZH020002132.1:0-18345 GCA_030021035.2 Notholithocarpus densiflorus | reverse complement strand
CCACTTGTGGTACCATTGCAATGATTACTAATAAGTCTAATATCATTTCCAATCACAATATAATGTGTCTATATCTTGTAATTCAAATTATCAATACATTTAGCCTTTTGAGGTACATTTTATGTTATGTTTTTCTCTTCGTAGTTTAATGAATCATATGACTTATTTAAATATATATATATATATATAGATAAATAAGGCAAAAATTCAAAACTAATCTTCTAACGTTCAATCTTTTTCATTTCAGTACTCTAACTTTCATTTTTGTCATTTCAGTCATCTAACTTTTAATTGTTGTCAATTCGGTATTCTGTTAACTATTTGTTAAGTGTCTCCGTTAAATGAGCAAAACAACGCTGTTTTGGCTTTTTTTTCTGTAATTAAAAGAAATTAATAAAAAAACTGTTATTAAAAAAAAAAAAAAAAAAAAAAAAACAAAGTTGAAGAAAGGAAAACTCTGTCCAAGAGACGGGTTCAGGGACCTGCGCAAAGAGGGTGGTGGTGGACGCAAGGCACCACATGCTAGACTATAATCGATCATAGCGAAAGAGCTTCTGAACGGTCAGAAAGTGGTGGTGGTGGTCAGATGTGAAGAGATTTGTATCTCAGGAGGACTTGCTCGCCAGAAAATGAAATACATGCATGAGATTCCTCCGTAAGCGCATGAACACTAAGCCTTCGTATGGTCCCATCCACTTCCGCACTCTTTCTAAGATTCTATGGCGCACTATTCATGGGTACGCATCAGCACAACTCAATCTCTTTCTTTCTTTCTTTAATATATAATATGGGTTTTGATTATTATTACATGAAAAGGTAAGGTATGAGTTTTCCTTTCTTCAATTTTTTTTTTTTTTAATAACAGTTTTTTTAATTTCTTTTAATTAAGAAAATTAAATAATAATAAAAAGCCAAAATGGCGTCGTTTTGCTCATTTAACGGAGACTCTTAACAGATGATTAACAGAATACCGAATTGACAACAATTGAAAGTGTAGGGACATAGACCCAAATGTGTGTTAGGCCTTGGGCCTTGTCCGAGGAAGCTCAATAATCCGAAAATAGGTCAATAGTAAGATAGACGTAATACTTGGAACTTCACAAGCAAACTATGACTGCAGAGGCTGTGAGAGATTATCCAAAGAGGAATATCCCCACGGCTAAGCGCAACAAAGATCAAGAGGTGCCTCCTGTCATCCAGGGTGACGTCTCGGGAGGCTCTATAGATAAAGACATATATACATTATGAACGTACGGGAAGATCGGGAGCTAGGAAATATTTAGGGAAAAGCTGCTGCCACCGCATTGAATGCTCAGCAGCTAACTTTCTGGCCGCATTTATGTGAAGAAGACTCATGAACAGTGCTTTCTTGGTTGCCCCAACTCACAGAGGGCCTGTGAAGGTGTCCGATGAGACAAACACTCAAGTAAAGACTTAGATGACCAACAAGTGGAGGGCCAATGTCGTCTAAAAGGGACTATATAATGTGAGAGACTCTCCATGGAGAGAGAATCGAGAATCTAAGAGAAAAATACTGTAGCAATCAAGAACTGTATTTGTAATCAAATTTGAGATATATTTATATGAACTGACCTCCAAGTCTTGGAGAAGATCAAGAACGAGCCCTACTTCAAATGGCCAAATAAAATGAGAGGAAACCCCTTGAGGCGCAATCAGAGCCTTCATTGCCAATACCGCCAGGAGCGGGGACATAACACCGAAGACTGCAAAACCCTGTGGAACCATCTGGAGCAACTGGTCAGAGAGGGAAGGTTACAGTAGTTTTTGTATCGGCCCAATGGGCAAGGAGACCAATCAAGGTCAGGAGCTCAGGGGAACGCTTCTTTAAGGCCCCCGTTAGGCACAATTAATGTCATATTTGCTGCACATAGGAGAAGTGGTTCTCATCCTTCCAAGGTAATGTCTGCAGCTCGACTATCAGCCGAGGACTCTAATTCTGGGCCGAAGAGGGCTAAAGTGGAGATCCGACCGGCGCTGAGCTTTTTAGATGAAGACAAGATTGGAACCATCCAGCCACACGATGATGCTTTAGTGGTCACCCTCAGAATTGGAGGGTATGATGTGAAGAGGGTGATGGTAGACCAAGGTAGTGGTGTAGAGATTATGTACCCTAACTTATACAAAGGGCTCAACTTAAAGCCTGAGGATCTAACAGCCTATGACTCACCTTTGGTAAGTCTTGATGGGAAAGTTGTCATCCCAAGAGGTTAGATTAGGTTGCCCATGTAGGCCGGTTCAGAGGTGGTTGAAGTGGACTTCATTGTGGTGGATGCATACTCTCCCTACACGGCTATTGTGGCCAGACCCTGGCTTCATGCCCTAGGGGCCGTTTCTTCAACTCTACATTTGAAGGTGAAGTATCCGTCAGGGAACCGGATTGAGGAGCTTGTGGGGAGTCAATCTATGGCTAGGCAGTGCCCTTATGGCTGCCATTATGCATCAGCCTACAATTGAGTCATCGGCTTCCACTGAAAGGGGCTTATAGCAGTCAAAGCCTCCGGTGTTACCTGTCAATGGGCCAGCCGAGGAGGCGAAATGTAAGGATTTGGAGAAAATTGTTGTGGGTGATGATCCGGAGAAGTTTTTTCAGGTTGGAGCTCAGTTGCCTTCTCAAGAGAAGGAAGAGCTAATAGAATTTCTTAAGAGGAACGTGGATGTGTTCGCATGGAGTACTTACAAAACTCCGGGGGTGGATCCAAGCTTCATCTGCCATCATTTGAATGTCAATCCATCTGTCACCCCTATAAAGCAACCACCTCTGCGTTAATCTAAGGATCATTCTGATGCTATCAAAGACAAGGTGATAAAGCTCAAGTAGGTTGGGGCTATCAAAGAGGTTTTCTACCCTGAATGGTTGGATAATACAGTGGTGGTAAAGAAGAAGAATGGGAAGTGGCAGGTATGTGTAGACTTTACAGACTTGAACAAAGCCTGTCCAAAGGACCCCTTTCCCATGCCTCGGATTGATCAGCTAGTGGATGCAACTGTAGACCATCCTTGGATGAGTTTCTTGGATGCCTTTCAATAGTACCATCAAATACCTTTAGCCTTGGAAGATCAGGAGAAAACAACTTTTGTCACTCCTATTGAAAACTATCATTACAAGGTGATGCCTTTTGGATTGAAAAATGCAGGGTCTACCTATCAGATGATGATGACTAGGATACTTGAGCCACTATTGGGCAAGAATATTGAAGTCTATATTGACGACATGGTGGTCAAGAGTAAGTTGGAATCTGAGCACGTTAACGACCTCGAGAACGTCTTTGAGATCTTGAGGAAGCATAAGCTATGACTCAACGCTTCTAAGTGTTCTCTTGGGGTACATGGTTACACACCGCGGAATTGAAGTTAACCCCGACCAGATTAAAGCAATCAACAATTGGCAGCCACCTCGGAATCCCAAAGAGGTCCAGAAGCTAACAAGGATGACCGCCGCTCTAAACCGATTCATCTCTCGGTCAACGGATAGGTGTAGGCCTTTCTTTCAATTGTTGAATAAGTGGAAGGGATTTGAATGGACCGAGGAGTGTGTCCTGGCTTTCCAACAGTTGAAGGAATATCTTTCTCGACCACCCATTATGTCTAGACCCGAGGTGGATGAGGTTTTGTTCGCCTATATTGCTATGTGTTGGGAAATTTAGACCCCGGTTGATAGAATTAACAAGTTTTAAATCCAAGTTGTTAATTAGATTTATTATGAACAAAACTTGTTAAAACAAACAAACATCAATATCATGTCAATAATGAATGTAGCGGAAAAATAAATAAAACAAGATATGATGACCTAGGAAAACCAATGAAACAAACTAGTTTCATAGTAAAAAACCTGGGGGGAAACCTTCCCGAAAAGCAATCCACTATAATGAAAATGAGTTTCAGATCTAGTACAAAACCTTTGTCCCTAGACTCTACAATCCCCGTAGATGAACTCACAGCAGAAACCTTCTACCGCTTCAGAATCTCTGAACTCTTCAATATATGAACACCACCCTTTGATGCACGAATCCCAGTACGTGACTAACCAATTGTGCGGATCCCAGTACGCGACTTCAATCACCAACTAGAAGAAGATTGTTGGCTGCAAAGTTCTTCACTTCATCAACAATGAAGATCAAGAAGCACTTGGTTACAAAACCCTAAGGCGCAAAGACGCAGTAACTTCTTTTTTAGAGAATAAGGCATCGGTCACTTTTTGCATATATTCTCCTTGTATTCTCTTATGTAACAGCCTCTAAAATAAGCCTTATATAGGTCTAGGGTTGTGAAAAAAGAAACCTTATACATACATGTCATCATGGGCTGAAAATCATATCTGAAAATCTGAAATTCGTAAAGTTTGACAGATAAGGTGTCGAGCAGGTGTCGAGGATTAAAACATCAGACACAAGAGATGAGGCTCGATCGATCCACCAGGTGTCGAGAAGTTATCGAGGGGATAGGAACTTTCTCGATCGATCGACCAACTATCGAGAAGGTGTCGAGATTGCGAGGCTCGATAGATAGCCTAGCTGTCGAGAGGTGTCGAGCAGCTATCGAGATTTAAAAAATCAGCACTTCTTCACTTGAATCTTAGACAGACTTGCATGGCTTCAACACTTGAACTTGAAACAAGGTTTCTTGAAGTATTGAACACATCCTAGATCTACCCAAATACAAGTAAAGTGCGTTTTGTCAAAAGATTAGACAATTACATAAAATATGTCCTTAACAATCTCCCCCTTTAGCAATCCGTGACAAAACCACAACAAACAAATGAACATATGAGAGAAGTCATAAATCACTCAACTCATATTCACTTGTTGAATACAATAAGAGAGTTTATGGCAAGTAGACTTTGACAACTTGTATTTCTGAAACATTTTAAACAAAACTCATCATGGCATCTTTGTGTGAAACAGAAATAATAGATTGCATACAAGTAGAAACATGTGTATAAAGATAGAAAAGAAACAACACATGTAGAGGTAGGTGAAGAAGACATACATCATATATATATATATATATCAAAGATAAACACAATGTATGTAAACGTGGTCACATGACCGGTGTACAAGAAGAAGGAGGTAAGCACTCCCCCTAACAAGATGAAACACAACCCCCCCTTACAAGGGCGTGTATTTCTCCCCCTAACATGTAAAATCTTAAAAAAGAAATCACATTTTCTCCACAATTTCTCCTCCTTTTTGTCATGATTGACAAAGGGTACAAGAAGCTAGAAAGCTTCACCCGAGAAATATAAAAATGATCAAGAATGATCAAGGGGGCACAAGAAATCCATATAAATGCATGAATGTAATGAAACAAGATGCTATGAATGACAAGATAATAGAAGAATGCAAAACATGTGAAAAAAAAATCTCTCAACAAGAAAAATGTTATGCACATAGATCCTAAAACACACACACACACTAAACAAATCTAACCAATTTTATATTTCAAAAACAAGTTAAGACAGTTTAGTGAGCATACATTAACACATGTAACATCTTGTGATGACCAAATCACATTGTACCTACACATGTATCAAGAGTAGCAAAGAATATTGCGTATTGTGTGTGAAAAACATCGCAAGAATGTATAAGTGTATACATTATGACGATTTGAGATATGAGAAAATTACTTTAACTCACATACAATCATAACTATTTGATGGGAACTATCACCTTCGAGGTACATCATATACTCCCACATCTCCTAGAAAACACGCTTGCAATCATATTTAAAACATTTTTGATCTTTTGCTTTTGATTTTTCTTTGTATATTTATTTAAGCAAATCATGCATGGGCATATAAAAGATAGAAAAGAAATACTCAATTATGTTAAGCATTTGACATTCCAATTTTGCTATGCCGAAACACACAAATGTCTTTCATGATTGGCGGGCAACAGTGGTAAGATGGTTATTTATGCCTTTCTCTTAGGATTTTCTAATCCTTCCTGTCAAAAAGAGTGATACGAGTGTTAAGTACAAGAGACAACTTAATCTTACTCATCACAAATAAGAGCCACAAAGCTCACTTGCTTAGTTGTGCATAGAGATGCTTATCTAAGCTACAAGAGATACAAAATTTAGAAAACTTTGTTTCAATGGCCATCTAAGGTACACAAGTACCAATGTACACAAAACATACACTGTTTTTGTATTTTTCTGATTTTTCCTTTTTATTTTTATTTTGAGAACAAAACAAAATAGAAACTAAACAACCAAACAAAAACAGACAAACAACATGAAAGCATGAAAGAAAAATGCATATGCATGAAGGCATGATAGAAATATGCAGATACATGAAAGCATGATTCCAAAAGCAGATAAGAAATCAAGCAAATAGAGTCCTACTTTAGATAGAAAGAATTAAAGTAGAGGACAACTAGAAAAGACAATTAAGTCTTAGGCTCCTTTCTCACCCACACAGCACAAGTCTTTGGCCGTGAAGATGAAAAGGCATGTGTCCTAGTATGTCTACTAAAGGACATTAAAGAATTATAATTCTCCTGAAATTGAGTTAAAAAGCTCAAGACTTTTAATAACTCTCCAATCCACTATAATGAAAAGGAGTTTCAGATTTAGTACAAAACCTTTGTCCCTAGACTCTACAATCCCTGTAAATGAACTCACAACAAAAACCTTATATCGCTTCAAAACCTCTGAACTTTTCAATATATGAACGCCACCTTTTGATGCACGAATCCCAGTATGTGACTAACCAATTGCGCGGATCCCAGTACGCGACTTCAATTACCAACTAGAAGAAGATTGTTGGCTACAAAGTTCTTCACTTCATCAACAATGAAGATCAAGAAGCACTTGGTTACAAAACCCTAAGACGCAAAGACGCAGTAGCTTCTTTTTGAGAGAATAAGGCATCGGTCACCTTTTGCATATATTCTCCTTGTATTCTCTTATGTGACGGCCTTTAAAATAAGCCTTATATAGGTCTAGGGTTATGAGAAAAGAAACCCTATACATACATGTCATCATGGGCTGAAAATCAGATCTGAAAATCTGAAATTCGTAAAGCTTGACAGATAAGGTGTCGAGCCAGGTGTCGAGGATTAAAACATCAGACACAAGAGATGAGGCTCAATCGATCCACCAGGTGTCGAGAAGCTATCGAGGGGACAGGAACTTTCTCGATTGATCGACCAACTATCGAAAAAGTGTCAAGATTGCAATAAGAAACACCTTAAGAGGCTCGATAGATAGCCTAACTGTCGAGAGGTGTCGAGCAGCTATCGAGATTTTAAAAATCAGCATTTCTTCACTTGAATCTTGGACAAACTTGCATGGCTTCAACACTTGAACTTAAAACAAGGTTTCTTGAAGTATTGAACACATCCTAGATCTACCCAAATACAAGCAAAATGCGTTTTGTCAAAAGATTAGCCAATTACATAAAATATGTCCTTAACACTATGGCTTCCCATGTGGTAAGCTTGGTACTTGTACAGGTTGATAGTGGTGTACAGAGGCCAGTCTATTATGTGAGCAAGTCACTGTATGAGGCCGAGGTCCGTTACCTACCCTTGGAGAAGGCCATTTTGGCAGTTGTGCATGTTACACACAAACTCCCCCACTACTTCCAATCACACACAGTTGTTGTCCTGACACAGCTTCCGCTCAAATCTCTACTTCGGAGTGCTGATTACACAGGAAGGATTATTAAGTGGGGTACGATCCTAAGGGCTTTTGATGTCAAGTACATGCCTCGCACTTTTGTCAAGGGTCAGATCCTCACCGATCTTGTGGCCTAGTTTGTTGAAACCCCACAAGAAGAGAGAGTAAAGAAGCAGAACATGGATGGAAAGTCGGTTGGTGCAATCTCCTTACGAGAACCTTTGTCCTAGAAGGTATACGTAGATGGTGCAGCGAACCACAGAGGATCTGGAGTGGGGCTAGTTCTGATATCTCCAAAGAAGATCACAATTGAGAAATCCTTGAGATTGGGCTTTTCGGCCACAAACAATGAGGCTGAGTATGAAGCTCTATTGGTGGGGATGACCATGGTTCAGAAAATAGGTGGAGAAGTAGTGGAAATATTCTCTGATTCAAGGCTGGTTGTGGGCCAAGTTCAAGGAGATTTGGAAGCCAGAGATCGCAAAATGCAGGAATATTTGAACCAAGTAAGACACTTACAGTCTGGATTTGAATCTTTTGATTTGTCACATATCCCTAGAAGTAGAAATACACATACCGACTCTCTTGCCATGCTTGCAACATCCTTGGCACAAAGTCTACCTCGAGTGATCCTTGTGGAAGACTTGTGTAAACCTACTAAGGTAGGGGGGATGGGGTTCATGTTCATCAAATAAGGGTGGGTCCTAGCTGGATGGACTCTATTGTACTATTCCTTAAGGAAGATGTATTGCCCGAGAATAAGTCCGAGGCCAACAAGGTACGGAGGAAGGCTCCTCGGTTTTGGCTGTCCGAGAACCAAAAGTTATACAAAAGATCTTTTTCTAGCCCATATCTGCTGTGCATACACCCCGAAGCAGTTGAGCTACTCCTAGAAGAACTACATAAGGGGATTTGTGGAAGCCACACAAGAGGCAAATCTTTGTCTCACAAGGCCCTCACTCAAGGCTATTGGTGGCCAAATATGCAGAGGGAAGCACAAGAGTATATGAAGAAGTGTGACCAATGCCAAAAATTTGCACCAAACATTCATCAACCGGGAGGAGTCCTTAATCCTCTGTCCAGCCCTTAGCCTTTTGCTCAATGGGGCTTGGACATTGTAGGTCCCTTCCCTAGGGCAGCAGGGAATAAGAGATATTTGTTGGTCGACACAGATTACTTCACCAAATGGGTTGAAGCTGAACCATTGGCGAATATCAGGGACGTAGATGCCAAGAGATTCGTTTGGAAAAATATTGTCACTCGGTTTGAAATCCCTTGTACCCTCATCTCAGACAACAGACTTCAATTTGATAGCAAATCTTTCAGGAGGTATTACTGTGACGTGGGCATAACGAATAGATATTCCACCCCGGTATATCCACAGGGGAATGGACAGGCTGAAGCTATCAATAAGGTTATAGTGAATGGGCTTGAAAAGAGGCTGGACGACGCAAAGGGAAAATGGGTAGAAAAGTTGCCGCACGTCCTTTGGACATACTGGACTACACCTCGTAGGTCCACTGGGGAGACCCCCTTTTCAATGACTTATGGAGCCGAGGGTATTATTCCTCTGGAGACTGGATTCCCAACACTGAGAACGAACTCTTTCACTCCGAGCAACAATGATAAGCTGTTAGGAAAGAGCCTAGACTTAATTGAAAAGCGAAGAGAAAATACCATGGTCCAATTAGCCTATTATCAACACAAGCTAAAGTAAGGGTATGATGCCAACGTGAAGCTAAGGCCACTGGCACTTGGAGACTTGGTGTTAAAAAAGGTTCTCGGTACTACAAAGAACCCAGCATGGGAAAAGTTAGGGCCCAACTGGGAAGGGCCATATCGCATCACCTCGGTGGCTGGAATAGGTGCGTATCATCTTGAAGACTTAGATGAAAACGTTGTACTACGCCCCTAGAATGTAAATAACCTGAGAATGTATTATTATTAATGAAAGTCTTTCTTGTCACGTTCTCGTTTATTAGATTATCTATTGAGCTTCGTATTATTGTTATTCCAAGTATCAAACAGAATCTTGGTCATGCCTGGCTCCTCGGACCACATACCTTGGGTAAATTGATATGTTAAGTCACTTTTCTGAGTATTAAACAAAACCTTAGTGAAAGTTCAAATAGTGTATAAAACACTATGAACGTTTAGACCCCCAATTTATAAATTACCAATTCAAGCTTATTATCAAACAATATATATGCGGAACATGAACATAAGCTTTTAACAGAATTGATAAACAATCTTAACCAATTAAAATCAGATCTACAGCAGAAATTAAATGGCAAATATTAAGGGAAGAGAGATGCAAACACAAGGACAACACAACGATGTGTTATCGAAGAGGAAACCGAAGCCCTCGGCGTAAAACCTCTCCGCCGCCCTCTAAGCGGTCAATAATCCACTAGAAAATGTAGTTGGGATACATGAACAGCAATAGACCCTCCAAGCCTAATCTACCCAGTGTACCTAAGCCCTCCAAGCTTCTTGCTCCAACGAGGTTACGCCGAACCTTTGTCTTTTCTAGCTTGTCGGATTCCACTACTTGACCATAGCATCAATCAATATGAAATTGGTCCCTTCTTAACTGCTTCCTAAAGCACCAAAAATCCTTCTCACGTATATGGGTATGGTAAGAAAATGATTTGGCTAATAACCTCTCAAGGATTTAACAATGGAGAGGAAGAGAGTAGAGGAATTTGGAGAATCAAAGATGAAGATTGTGGATGAGTCAATCTTGTTTTTCTCTAGGGTTTCTCTCTCAAAATTCTCTCTAGAAGCTCTCTACATTTCATGAGTATAAGGGGTATTTATACTAGGGTGAGAGTGGAATGCGAAGATTCAGTTTTTCCAAAACAGAGCTGGTTGGCGGCTTGGCCTCGCGACTTGACTGAGTCGCGAGTTCAAGCCGCGAGATAACAAAACGGTCAGGCTAGACTTTTTGTCCTATAGTGCTACAGCTGGCGTGACTGTTCATCTTCTCTGCACGCTTCACTCGTGTGCTGCAGTTGGAGGTTTGCCAGTCGCGAGTCACCCGCAAGTCCCAGCCGCAAGTCTCTGCATCCTTGCACAATTTTGAGCATTTCTTCACACTTTCTCACACACTACCCTTACATGATTCCCACCTAAATACAGGGTTACTAATTGCTAAAATACAAGCAAATTTGGCATGAAATAAAGCCAACAAAATGGTTGATTAAATTCAACCTTACAATCTCCTCCTTTGGCTATTCCGTGACAAAACCCTAAAACAAACTCTAGACTTAACATGTGAGTTGGAACAGTTAAACATAACTCACTCACACCTAACTCTAGAATCTATGTAGCTCTTGAAACATATGAACAAGTAACTCCTAAAACACAACAACACAATATGATCATTGTATGCAGAAAAACTTGTAATGCATATGAGGCAAGCACAATGCGATCAAGCAAAATGTAGTTTAAGAAACACACCATGGCTTGACCAAACAAGCAATCACTATAAGATAGTGACCACAATGCTCATTCACACTCAGAATGAACATCTGGACATGCAAGCTAATAAGCTCAATGCAAAGTATCATTTGCATGTCCAACACTCAACCAATACACAATACATGAAGTATATGCATCTAGGAATAAAATCCTACAAAGGGCACAAGAATGATGTACTTAAAAAAAATGCATGACATTTAATAGCAAGTACTTAAGCTACAAAGCATGAGATAACTATAAAGGCTGCATAAGCATGGTACAAACCATAGAAGCCTACAAAACAAACCCTAAAAGTTTACAAAAGCAACATGGGTACAAAATATGCTAATATGAAGCAAAATATTAAACATAGGTCAGCTTGCTAAAATCAATTCTCCCCCTTTAATCAAGATCTTTCTCCCCCTATCATTGACATTGTACTCCCCCTATCAGCATCATCTCCCCCTTTTTGTCATGGAATAGCTAATCCTCATCTTCTTCTAGCTTTCGCTGAATCTGGTCCAATTGAGTTTGGAGAGAAATGAACTTCATATCACACCGGATGTTGTGATGGTGCAAGAGAGAGGCGAGTCCGGACAACTTAGTGCTCAACACGTGAACAGATGCCATAATATTGTCTAGTTTCTCGTCAAAGAAGGATGAGCTAGAGCGTGACCCACTGTGAGAAGCTTGAGTCTCTGATTTGAATCCCTTTTTGCTATGACCAATGCCCGCGTTGAGCGTACGCATGTTGATTGGACTTGGTTTCGGGTAGGGAGACTCATCTTCAGATGGATGAATGCCTTTGAGCTTCAAAATCCTCGAAACAAGGCAGTAAAAAGGAATGCATGTCCTGGATTCAGTTTGTAGAACAGTTTTGCACAGAAATTGAAATATGTGAGCACATATGTCAATCGGAACTCCGGTAATGAGATCACATAGAAATTGTGCTCTTCCAACATTGATGAAAGCAGTGTTCGACAATGTGTAGAGGTTGGAAAACATGATCAGTTTTAGAGTCGTCAGTTCAGGTGTAAACTGTACAGTGCCTATAGATGAACCTTTGCTTCTAACTTCATGATTAGATCCAAGAACTTAAAGAATTTCTTGTAACTTAGGCACTCTATCATCATATGGAGTGAGTCCACATTTTCTGGTCTGGTGATGTGGAGAACCTTTGCAATGTAGTCTGCATTGATGGAGAATTCTTTTCCTCTTACCCAACATTTCAACTCTACTCCGGTGTAACTGGCATTAGAGTAGAATTCTTTAACTAATTCATCAACCGGGTCTACGAAATTCCCGAACAAATCAGCCCAATCTCTTGCTTCAAAGATCCCAGGGATAAACGTTGTTCCCAAGGAATCAAATTTTACTACACGTTCCACAATGGTAGAAGCATCTATAAATATGTCTGAGTAAGTGTGTGAGTCCACAGGAGTCCTGAATCTCTCATTGTTTAAGTCTTGAGATGACTGAGTCGAGCGACGAGTCCACTTAGCAATAGGGGATGGATCATCAATTGCAATCTCCTTTCCTTTAGAGGAATGACGTGACATCTGCAAAAGGCAAGACACACAGTAGAGAACCAAGCGCGACACCACCAGATATAAACATCAACTTGATTAGATTCAAATTAAAACAAATGAATTTCAGAGAGAAATTTCACTCAATCAATCACAGAACATGACTCAAGTCAGCAACAAGTAAACATAAGCCACATTGATGCATTGTGTATTTAAGAAAGTAAAGATGTCCAAAAATGTTGATTGATCAAGAATAATTCAGAACAAATTAATCAATGGACATCACACAGTCACAAATAACTGTCATTGTGACACTCTATCATAAACATTATATGTACAGAGCAACACCGTCAAGAAGCACAACTCAGAACACAACCATCATAAAAAATTTGAGAAAAACATCTAACAATCAATATCACCAATCACTCAAACACACTCACTCAACAATATAAACCGACTCATGTTCGAATCATAATATATCTCAAAAATCAAATCTCAAAAATAACTCCTAGATCAAGAAGACGAAGTCATAATCATGAAATATGAAGTGAGAAAGAGAAAGGCCATACCTTTTCCTTGAAGATTTAAGATTGAACTGATGCAAAAATGGAGGTTTTTGAGAGTGACACGGTGAGTTTGAGAGAGGTTTGAAATGGGGAAGACAATGAACAGTCACAAAAATTCGAGGGAAAACCTAAAAGGTTTTAAAAACTTACTTTAAAATGCAAAACACACGTTTTTTGCAACTGAGTCAAGTCGCCAGAAAGTTACCAGGGTAAGCAGCGAAACATTTTGAAAACAAGATTCTTAAAAAAATTTCTAAGTGTTTTTCGTGACTGGAAGGTCTACCCGCGAGAGAGTCGCGAGGTGAGCCGCGAAAATCTTTGTGTACCCCTCGCGACTGGACCTTCCACCCGCGAACAAGTCGCCACACCGAGCTGCAAAAATCATAAAAACCCAAATTTTGAAAAATATTCTAAGTATTTTTCGCGACTAGGGTATTTACCCGTCAGTGAGTCGCGAAAAATCTCTGTATGGACTTGCGACTGGAGCATGCGACTAGGTCAACCCGCGACTAAGTCGCCAAAACAGGGCAACACTATTTTTGAAATTTTGACAAATTTTAGTAAAAACAAAGTACTTTCTAAAAACAACTAAAAACTCAAAAATCTTTTTGTGTTTGATCAACAAAGATTGAGCAAGTGAAAACACATTTAATCAAGTACAATCACACAAATGAATATGGCATTAATTGAACATAGACTTGTGTGATGTGTATGGATATCATCAATGAGATAGTCCTTAGTCTAATGTGAAGCTTCAATGATCAATTCAACCAAGACATACACAACTAGCACTAGATAATGTGACCCATCTCAATTATAGAAATATGTATATATGACCTCCCACATAAACTTGAGTACCATATCTTTGAAACTTTTTATTTGGCTCCATATTCAACATATCATTTGATCTTTTTGAAACAACACATCTCATTGTGAGATTGATGCCTGAAATCTTTGATATTTTACTTTGATGAGTTAGCCTTTGGTTTTTTGGGCATCATACAATTTTATTTTTAGTCGCTTTCCCTTTTTCCTAGTCAAATACTAGTATGTGCAACAGGCTTTTGCAGCTCTATATCTCTTTTCATTTGGAGATTTACATTTGGTGAGCTCTTAAAGCAAAAACAATAAATAAACGAGTGGGAAGATATATAGGCACAAGTCTATGCATGTCTCATGATCAACAAAACCATTCACTAATCATTCATGACAAGTTTGAAGATCTATTTACAACAGTCACATAGATGTCAAAATTTCTCCCACAATGGTATGAATGCATAGGGAACAAGCTATGCTTGTAGATGCACAAGGCCATTAGTACAAAGGTACAAGGCAAAACATGTTTTGAGACAACACTTAACAAAGTCGATCAAACTTTTTGGATTTTCTACTTTTTATGTGTTTTTGGATTTTTGACACAAAAACAAGAGAAGATTGATCAAAAACAGCAAAGTAAAAACATTTAAAGCAAAAGCAAACAAACAACTAATTTTCAACTCAAACTAACAACAAGCATACAAGCAAACATAGTCACACAACATAGGAAGTATTAATGCATGGACATGTTGTAATGCTTATGCATGAATACCCTTCTTCACCCACATGTCACGTGCGTTTGGGGTGATTTCCTTATAGGATCGGATACGAGAGTTAGGACTTTCAAACCTTCTAGTGAAGCTTTCCAAGCATGTGGTGAATGCACCGATCATCTTCATCACGTCCATCATTCCGGGATCACCGTTTTGACTTCTTGGTTGCTCACCACCCCAAGACCTCTTGTCATTTCTTGGTCCTCGTGACCGTGGAGCGCTTGCATTGTTTAATGCTCTCAGCTTATGACAGTTGGGTCTGGTATATCCTTGCAATCCGCAATGGTGACAAAAATGATTCGCTCTAGGACCCCGTTGTGATCTTGGAAGTGATCTTCCTATAGCTTCACGTCTGGCTTCTGATTGATTACGGGACTTATTTAACACCTGTTGATCAGCCACATTCTTCTTCTTTTCAACCTTAACTTTCTCAGGAATAGACTTTTCTACAACCGGCTCTTTGGCCATCACAAACTTCACTTCTTTGGTGACATTGACTGATGAGCTACTCCCTCCGGTATTTCCCAACCTAGACTTGTCTGAGAAATGTTTTTGAGATGAAATAACATCATCTAGCTTCTTGGTGGAGACCCTCTCTATCTTGGCATTAGCTTGCACTACCTCTAGCTCAAGAAATCTCACTTTTGTATAAGCTTCTAACAACTCACCATTCAGTGTCTCTATCTCACATTTGGCCTCCTTATAGTGAATTAGGAGACTTTTATAGTCCTCCTCTACCTTCTTCATCTTCTTCACAGCTGCCTTGGCCACCCTTGTATACTCTCCCGACTTCTCAAAGAGTGAGTTGTAATTCTCTTGAAGACCAGTTGTGTTTTCATCTTCTTCAGCATCTGATTCTTCAACAACTCCCATTGATTCTTCATCCCTATGTTCTCCAAGCTCTTATACATGCAAATTCAAATCATCCGAAGACTCAACTTGAGTAATAGTCATAAAAGCAGAGTAATTCCCTTCTCCATCACAGCTTTCCTCAAAATCAGAATTGGATGAATCCGAGTCACTAAGAGTCATGGCATACACCTTGCCCTTCGATTTCAAATAATTAGGACATTCTTTCTTAAAGTGTCTATGCCCGTTGCACTCGAAACAAGTGATTTCTTGTGTAGATTGGGATTCCTTTCCATCTTTCTTTTTGAATTCCTTTTTCTCCCTTCCTGAACTTTGGAATTTCCCTTTATCACCAAATTTTTCATTGTTCTTGAATTTCAAGAATTTTCGGAAATTTTTCACAAGGTATGCAACATCTTTGTCAACCACATCCTCATCCGATGAGTCATGGGCTTCCACCATTTCATTAATGGTTTTAAGAGCAAGAGATTTGCTCTTCCTTTGTATGGGCAGCAACAATTCATAAGTCTGAAGAGACCCAATCAGTTCTTGGACTTTTATATCATCAAGGTCTTTACTCTCTTCAATCGCTGTCACTTTGGCAGGAAAGCTTTCTAGCAATGACCGAAGGATCTTCCTTACTATCTTGAATCCTTCGTTTTCTCCCCCAAATTGAACTTGCCGACAACCACCTCATTCAGCTTACTATAGAAAGAGTCAAAAGACTCGTCCTCACTCATTTTGAGCTCCTCAAATCGAGTGGTCAGCATCTGCAGCTTAGTGTCTTTTACTTTCTTCGTGCCTTCGTAGGTGGTCTCCAATAACTCCCATGCCTCCTTGGCAACAGTGATGTGAGAAATCCTGTGAAACTCATCTGGAGAAACACCACAGAAAATTGCATTCAAAGCTTTACTGTTAGCATTCGCTGCTGCAAGGGCTGCTTTATCCCAAGTGGATTTTACGGCCTTCGGCCTAGTCCAACTTACTTTTACGGCATCCCAAATAGTATCATCAATTGAACACAAGAAAGCCCTCATCCGAACTTTCCAAAAAGCATAGTTGTTACCATCAAAAAATGGAGGAACATTCAAAGATTGAGACCGGTCCATCTCAATACGGGGTCAACGATCGCACTAAGGTATTTAAACCACAAAAAGTGCACCCACTCTGATACCAATTGAAAGTTCAAATAGCGTATAAAACACTATGAACGTTTAGACCCCCAATTTATAAATTACCAATTCAAGCTTATTATTAAACAATATATGTGCGGAACATGAACATAAACTTATAACAGAATTGATAAACAATCTTAACCAATTAAAATCACATCCACAGCAGAAATTAAATGGCAAAGATTAAGAGAAGAGAGATGCAAATACAAGGACAACACAACAATGCGTTATCGAAGAGGAAACCAAAGCCCTCGGCGTAAAACCTCTCCGCCGCCCTCCAAGCGATCAATAATCTACTAGAAAATGTAGTTGGGATACATGAACAGCAATAAACCCTCCAAGCCTAATCTACCCAGTGTACCTAAGCCCTCCAAACTTCTTGCTCTAACGAGGTTGCGCCGAACCTTTGTCTTTTCTAGCTTGCCGGATTCCGCTACTTGACCATAGCATCAACCAACCAAAAAGCCTTCTCACGTATATGGGTACGGTGAGAAAAGGATTTGGCTAAAAACCTCTCAAGGATTTAACAATGGAGAGGAAGAGAGTAGAGGAATTTAGAGAATCATAGATGAAGATTGTGGATGAGTCAATCTTGTTTTTCTCTAGGGTTTCTCCCTCAAAATTCTCTCTAGAAGCTCTCTACATTTCGTGGGTATAAAAGGTATTTATACTAGGGTGAGAGTGGAATGCGAAGAGTCAGTTTTTTCAAAACAGAGCTAGCTGGCGGCTTGGCCTTGCGACTTGACTGAGTCGCGAGCTCAAGCCGCGAGATAACAGAACAGCCAGGCTAGACTTTTTGTCCTGTAGTGCTACAACTGACGTGACTTTTCATCTTCTCTGTACGCTTCACTCGTATGCTGCAGTTGGCTACTTGCCAGTCACGAGTCACCCACGAGTCCCAGCCGCAAGTCTCTACATCCTTGCACAATCTTGAGCATTTCTTCACACTCTCTCACACACTACCCTTACATGATTCCCACCTAAATACAGGGTTATTAATTGATAAAATACAAGCAAATTTGGCACGGAATAAAGCCAACAGAATGATTGATTAAATTCAACCTTACACTTAGCGATGCTTGGTTTCTCGGATCACATGCTTTGGGTAAATTAATACTCCCTAACATCTATAAGTGTCAAACAGAACCTTGGTCATGCCTGGTTCCTCGGACCACATACCTTGGGTAAATTGATACTCCCTGACATCTATTTCAGTATTAAACAGAACTTTAGCTATGCATGGCTCCTCGGACCACATACTTTGGGTAAATTAATACTCCCTGACATCTATCTAAATGTCAAACAGAACCTTGGTCATACCTGGCTCCTCGGACCACATACCTTGGGTAAATTGATACCTTTTAATCATTTTTCTAAGTGTCAAATAGAACATTGGTCATGCCTGGTTCCCTGAACCATATACCTTGGGTAAATTGATGTTTTAAGCTACCTTCCTGAGTATTAAACAGAACCTTAGCTATGCCTGGTCTCTCGGACCACCTGCTTTGGGTAAATTAATACTTAATGACATCCTTCT
>JARYZH020002131.1:0-18358 GCA_030021035.2 Notholithocarpus densiflorus | reverse complement strand
GAGAATGATAATGCTATGAGTTACCAGATTCTCTTCTTCCACGTGTTGCCGTTTGATCTTGGTCACTTGTCTCACGGATTTTCATCATGTGTTTTGTATGAAGGGATATGAACGAAGACAGCGGCATAAAGTGGTAAACATCGGTTGTGCTATATAATGAAAATTCATAAACATCTTTAATTAAAGAATAAAAAATCAACCCCATGTCTTGGCCTTTTGTGGTTCTTAATCAAATCCGTGAGACAAAAATAATATGGAAAGTAACACATTTGTGTGGCTACTATATATATAGGTTAAAATGCAAATTTCACTCTTTAAGTTTGCATTGAAATAATTTCAAGCCTTTAATATTACTTTCGTTCAACTAAGTCCTCTAAATTTCTAATTTATTCAATTCAAATCTTCCATCCAATTTCATTTAAAAAATATATATCTTTCCTCACATGAAAAAATAAAAGGCAAAACTACAATGTTGGTCCCTCAAGTTTACCATGTGTGCACAATTAGTCCCTCAAGTTTCAACTGAGTACAATTGGTCCCTCAAGTTTAAAAAGTGAGTTGTATTAGTCCTTTTACTAACTGCCGTTAGTGGTGTTACTTACGTAGCTAACGGAATAATGACTTAGCATTTTTTTAATGATGTGGCATTTTTTAATTAAAAAAATTACAAAATAAATTCACAAGTAAGAAATTCACAAACCAATACCTAATTAAAACCAGTATTACAACTTATTCTGTCATTCACAAACCCACGCTTCAGAAACAAGAAAAAAAAAATCACAAACCCACCATGATAGAGAGAAGGGGAGAGAGTGAAGAAACCCAAGCACTGACCTGCTGGAGACTTAAGCCCTAGCCACCGCCGGCGACAGCCCAAGCCCTAGCTACCGCCGGTGACAGCCACTGACCGACGACAGCCATTGACCCGCATGCATGTTTGTCACCTCTGATCTTGCATACATAGCTTATGAGGTTTAATTCTTTAGTTTGTGATGGACCATCCAAGATTTGGATGTGCCAAGTTGAAAATCCAACCTAAGAAGAGCGTTATCAAGAATATTAATCTGGATGATATATAGTAGCTATCTTTTGAATCTTTTAGTGAGCGAAATTGCTTGGCCTCTGGCATTGGGTATGCCTTTAGGTGCAATCCAAGAGTCATGAAGCATTTCTAGATGCATTCTAGAGAATAATAGTAAATGGTTTAAAGCTTAGAAGGGGATTTACATTGTCATTGGTGGAAGTATTAATTTCATGAGATCAATCCAGTGCAGCATCCATATTCATAATCTGCCCAACAGATGTTAATTTCTCTGTAAGCTTCACTAAGGACTAACAGATGTTATTTTCAAATTTTATGGAATATTTCAAACATAATGCTGCAGGTTAGAATATGTTGAATTCAAACTCAGTGATATAGAGGGTAGCCTTCAACTTTAGCATAAGATTGAATATTTATTTGTCAAGCAGGTAGTGTCAATTGCAACTACATCACCAAAATAGCCATATGCAACCCTGGCTCTTGCATCTGTCCTAAACAAATTCCGCAAACATCCTTTCATCATTGAAAATTTTTTAACAGAATTGGATGAAAATCTTAAATTGAATAAAATTGAAACTTAAATGACTCAATTGAATAAAAATAAAGTTAGAAACCTAAAATAATATTCAGTCAAACTTAAAAGGTACAATTTACATTTTAAACAAAAATCTATACTTGTTCTTAAAAAACTTTCAGTGTAGTTTTGAATTCCCGAGAAGTCCTTAGGAACTTGAACTTTTAAAACTGCATGAACGGATGATGAACCATTTTCTACAGGTAAGCCCATATAAGAGACAACCCAAGCCACTGGAAGAGTGCCTCTAAGATTTTGATATTGATTTGGATATCTCAAAGTCTCATTTCGAGCCCAAATAACGGAAATTGGTCTGTGTAACAGTGTAAACCATTGAAACTTTCTAATTTAAGCCAACTATATGTCAAAAAGGGGCTTGTCTAAGCTTATTTGGAATAGTTTTTGTTGGGCTTTGTGGAGCCTAGTTTCGTTTGATCCGGTTTGATGACCCGACCTGAATCCTGTGCGCAGGAAATATAAACCGTTTTTGGTGATTAGGGTTTATGTTGTTGTTGCCGTGTTTTTGAGAGAGCAGAAAAATTGTAGCCGCACTTTGAATTTTTCCTGATAATAGTGAAATCCCTGCAACTCCGTGGACGTAGGCAAATTGCCGAACCACGTAAATATTGTCGTGTGCGTGTGATTTTTTTTTTTTTTTTTCTTTGGCGTGTGTTTTCTCTATTTTTGTTTCTCACAGGTTGGGAATTTCGGATTTAATTCCCTACAACTGGTATCAGATCCTAGAGGAAAAACCTTTATGGGAGGAAGTTGCATCTGCCGCTTCTAGGCGAAAAACTTGAGGCTATGAAGGTTGAGGAATGGGCTCTTCTTGACAGACAGGTACTGGAAATTATCAGGTTAACTCTGTCTAGGTCTGTTGCACACAATGTTGTAAAGGAGAAGACCACAGCAGATTTTATAAAGGCTTTGTCTGGTATGTATGAAAAGCCGTCAGCAAACAACAAGGTGCATTTGATGAAGAAACTGTTCAATCTGAAGATGGCCGAGAACGCATCAGTAGCACAACATTTGAATGAATTTAACACTATCACAAATCAATTGTCGTCTGTAGAAATTGATTTTGATGATGAGATTCGTGCTCTGATCGTCTTGGCTTCTTTGCCAAACAGTTGGGAGGCAATGAGGATGGCAGTAAGCAATTCTATAGGAAATGAAAAGCTCAAGTACAATGATATACGAGATTTAATTCTGGCTGAGGAGATTCGCAGAAGAGATGCAGGTGAAACCTCAGGATCTGGTTCTGCCCTAAACCTTGAGACAAGAGGCAGAGGTAATAACTGAAATTCAAATCGGGGCAGAACAAAATCCAGAAATTCTAATCGGAACAGAAGTAAATCTAGATTAAGCCAACAAGTACAATGCTGAAATTGTGGGAAAACAGGTCACTTTAGGAACCAATGCAAAAGTCCTAAGAAGAAGAATGAAGATGATTCTGCTAATGCTGTAACAGAAGAGGTACAAGATGCATTACTTCTTGCAGTAGATAGTCCACTTGATGATTGGGTTTTGAACTCAGGAGCTTCATTTCATACCACTCCACACCGAGAAATCATACAGAGTTATGTTGCAGGTGATTTTGGTAAGGTGTATTTGGCTAATGGTTCAGCCTTGGATGTTGTGGGTATGGGAGACGTCCGGATATTGTTGCCCAATGGGTCTATTTGGTTACTGGAGAAAGTTCGACATATTCCTGACCTGAGGAGGAATCTGATTTCTGTTGGACAACTTGATGATGAAGGACATGCAATACTATTTGTTGGTGGTACTTGGAAGGTTACAAAGGGAGCTAAGGTATTGGCTCGTGGAAAGAAGACTGGTACTCTATATATGACCTCATGTCCAAGAGACACAATTACAGTTGCTGATACAAGTACTGATACAAGTCTATGGCACCGCAGACTTGGTCACATGAGTGAGAAAGGGATGAAGATGCTGCTGTCAAAAGGAAAACTACATGTGTGAAAGCTGCATCTTAGGAAACTAGAAAAATGTGAGCTTCTTAAAAACTGGCAGGACACCGAAAGCTGAAAAATTGGAGTTAGTACACATTGATTTGTGGGGGCCTTCTCCAGTTGCATCCCTTGGAGGTTCAAGGTACTACATCACTTTCATTGATGACTCAAGCAGAAAGGTATGGGTTTATTTTCTGAAAAATAAATCTGATGTATTTGAAACTTTTAAGAAGTGGAAGGCCATGGTTGAGACAGAAACAAGTTTGAAAGTAAAGTGTTTGAGGTCAGATAATGGAGGAGAGTACATAGATGGAGGATTCAGTGAGTATTGTGCTGCACAGGGAATTAGGATGGAGAAGACCATTCCTGGGACACCAAAGCAGAATGGTGTAGTTGAGCGCATGAATAGAACTCTCAATGAGCGTGCTAGAAGTATGAGGTTGCATGTTGGATTACCAAAAACTTTCTGGGCTAATGCTATTAGTACTGCAGCTTACCTGATAAACCGAGAACCATCAGTTCCCATGGAGTTCAGACTTCCTAAGGAGGTTTGGAGCGGTAAAGAGGTAAAGTTTTCCCATTTAAAAGTTTTTGGTTGTCTTTCTTATGTTCATATTGATTCTGATGCTCCTAGTAAACTTAATGCAAAGTCTAAAATATGTTTTTTCATTGGCTTTAGTGATGAGAAAGCTATAGGTTTTGGGATGAACAAAACAAGAAAATCATCAGAAGTAGAAATGTGATATTTAATGAACAGGTTATGTACAAGGACAGGTCAACTGTAGTGTCAGATGTTACAGAGATAGATCAAAAGAAATCTGAGTTTGTTAACTTAGATGAATTGACTGAAAGTACTGTCCAGAAAAGGGGTGAAGAAGATAAGGAGAATGTAAATTCACAGGTAGATCAGAGTACACCTGTAGCTGAAATCCGCAGATCTTCCAGGAACATTAAACCTCCACAACGTTATTCACCCACTCTAAATTATCTCTTGTTGACAAATGGTGGTGAGCCAGAGTGTTATGATGAAGCCTTGCAAGATGAGAATTCAAGCAAGTAGGAGTTAGCCATGAAGGATGAGATGGATTCCTTGTTGGGGAATCAGACATGGGAACTGACCGAATTGCCAGTAAGAAAGAAGGCTTTGCACAACAAGTGAGTATACAGAATAAAGAATGAGCATGATGATAGCAAACGTTACAAGGCCAGATTAGTTGTTAAAGGGTTCCAGCAGAAGGAGGGCATTGACTACACAAAGATATTTTCTCCAGTGGTGAAGATGTCAACAATTAGACTGGTACTGGGAATGGTGACTGTAGAAAATTTACATCTTGAGCAGTTAGATGTGAAGACGGCATTCCTTCATGGTGACTTGGAGGAAGACCTTTACATAATTCAGCCAGAAGGGTTCATTGTTCAGGGACAAGAGAATCTAGTCTGCAAACTGAGAAAGAACTTGTATGGCCTAAAACAAGCTCCTAGACAATGGTACAATAAATTTGACAGTTTTATGCATAGAATTAGGTTCAAGAGATGTGAAGCTGATCACTGTTGCTATGTTAAATCCTTTGACAATTCTTACATCATATTACTTTTGTATGTGGATGATATGCTTATTGCAGGGTTTAGCATTGAGGAGATTAATAATCTGAAGAAGCAATTGTCCAAACAGTTTGCAATGAAGGATTTGGGAGCTGCAAAGCAAATCCTTGGTATAAGAATCATTAGAGACAAGGCTAATGGTATATTGAAGCTTTCACAGTCAGAGTATGTGAAGAAAGTTCTTAGCAGATTCAACATGAATGAAGCTAAACCAGTGAGCACACCCTTGAGTAGTCATTTCAAACTAAACAAAGAACAGTCACCAAAGACAGAAGAAGAAATGGACTATATGAGCAAGGTGCCCTATGCCTCAGCTATTGGCAGCTTAATGTATGCTATGGTGTGTACAAGGCCAGACATTACACATGCAGTGGGAGTTGTGAGTAGATTCATGAGTAGGCCTGGAAAGCAACATTGGGAGGCAGTCAAGTGGATTCTGAGATATCTGAGGGGTTCATCAGATACATGTCTTTGCTTCACAGGTGCAAGTTTGAAACTGCAAGGTTATGTAGATGCTGATTTTGCTGGTGATATTGATAGCAGAAAGAGTACTACTGGGTTTGTATTTACTCTAGGTGGTACAGCTATATCATGGGGTTCAAATCTACAAAAGATTGTTACTTTGTCTACTACAGAAGCTGAGTATGTTGCAGCAACTGAAGCTGGAAATGAGATGATATGGCTACATGGCTTCTTAGATGAATTGGGTAAGAAGCAGGAGATGGGCATTCTACACAGTGACAGTCAGAGTGCAATCTTTCTTGCTAAAAATTCAGCTTTTCATTCAAAGTCGAAGCATATACAGACAAAGTACCACTTTATCCGTTACCTTGTTGAAGATAAGCTGGTAATACTTGAGAAGATTTGTGGATCTAAGAACCTGGCAGACATGTTGACTAAGGGTGTCACTATTGAGAAGTTGAAGCTGTGTGCAACTTCAATTGGTCTTCTAGCTTGAGGCCAGGAGGATGAGTTGCAGGGATGTGGGATTGTGTTTTGGAGGATTGCGGTTGATGTTAGTGATTGAACTAGTCTCCAAGTGGGAGATTTGTTGGGCTTTGTGGAGCCTAGTTTCGTTTGATCTGGTTTGACAAGCCGACCCGAATAATGTTGCGTGGTTTTTTAATGGGAGATTTACTGAGGCTTAGTCCATAGAGCGGAGGCTTGGGCCTATCGGCCCAAGCCAGAGTGCTCATTGTAAATCCTGTGCGCAAGATATATAAACCGTTTTTGGTGATTAGGGTTTATGTTGTTATTGCCGTGTTTTTGAGAGAGCAGAAAAACTGTAGCCTCACTTTGTATTTTCCCTGATAATAGTGAAATCTCTGCAACTCCGTGGACGTAGGCAAATTGCTGAACCACGTAAATATTGTCTTGTGCGTGTGATTTTTTTTTTTCTTTGGCATGTGTTTTCTCTATTATTTTTTTGTTTCTCATAGGTTGGGAATTCGGGTTAATTCCCTACAACAGTTTTGGTGTTCAACAAAATGCAACATATTCAGCTGAAGCTAGGCCAAGAAATTTGTCTTAGTAGCTTAGAGTCAGCTTGTGCAAAATTCATATTCATTTGAGTATAACAATCTATTTTTTCTATTTTACATATTCACTTTTCAAAACACCGCTCAATGATCATATTATTTATTTTACACTATATTTTATTTTAATATTAATTTTTCTTGATTTTTTCCATACAATAATTACTATCCACCCACTTCCTTCTTCCTTGGAATACGTAAAGAATAAAAAATGTAAAATGGATAGTGTCAGTATAAATTTACACAATTACTGTAGTAACCATATATTTTTACACAATTTTGCATGATCTGATGTAGGGTTTAAAGTGTTCTATTTATGAAAGTGTGAGATTTAAAATATTTCATTTAAAAGCATGTAGTTTAATGTGTCTCAAGTATAAAAGTAGGAGCTTTGTTTACCTACTTTCCCCTAAAAATACCTATTTATGATATTTTTCCTCTCTTTTTAAAGAAATTTTTTTCATTATTTACAAAAAAAAAAAAAAAAAAAAAAATTCCATACTTTAATCAAATGTATATCTTTCTCCACTGCTAACTATAGCTTTTTCATGTAACTTCTTTGTTTTTACAAAAAGTCTGGAAATGCATACTTGCACACGCTTTGTCTCATAAGTCATAATTATTAGTATACATATCAAGTGGTGAGTGGATTAATTTTTATAATTAGTGGCGGTCCCCATGCATAAGTCATGAAAATGAAATCCAATCACACAATGACAAATATGCAAATTATGTCAAAATATGTGGTTAATGTGTGTCGAAGTGTTGTTTTTGCCTCAAGAGTCAAGACTCAAAACCTAGGTATAATTTTCCTCTACGTGTATGGATTCTATACCCTCGAGCCTCGATTCTTTCACATTTGCACAACTTTTGTATTCTTTTCATTTAATTTTCTCTTAAACACTCCAAGTAACTAGCTTTTTCATGAAAGTTCCTTGTTCTTGCCTCAAATAGTCAAATGTTCTATTCCCTCCATATATGTATCTCTTCTTCTTCTCCTTTTTTGCTGAATCCATATATGTATCTCTTAAACCGTTGTCCACACAGCTGGTGCATCCTTAGATATGAATAGATTTTAATTTAATTATTTAATGTTAATGTATTCTAAATACATTATTTGACTTTGAATCTTTGTTAAATTTCTACATATTGTAGGATTCTTTGAACAGGTAGCATCTATAAATGGTTCAGGGGTCATATCTATCTATGTATCAGATATGTAAAAATAAAAATAAAAACTCTTTTTGAGGTAAATAATTACATGTATGTTTTTTCTTTATATGTTTATTATTTTGATATGGTGAACAAAGGAGAATGTTTATCTAATTTTTTTAAAAAAGAATTTTTAACTTGATTAGAAACACTCCTCATTTTCAAGAACAACAGTTCAATTCTCATGTAAATCTCTCTTTACCAACTTTACTTCTAATTATTTTTATTTTTTTTGTCAAAATTTTCGTATATTGGTTACTAGATTAGCTATTCCATTCTAACTTTTTGAGTTTCTTAAAATGCTAATCGTTATTTTCATATTATCACTAACTCAATGTACTAAATTTGCCTTTAGTTTTATGTAACTTCTACGAAAGAGTTAAAATATTATATTTAGGATATAATATTCACTTAAAAGAAGTATACAATGTCTTTGGATTTTTAACATTTCATAAAAGGCGCAGAAATATATATTATCACGACATAACCCTTTTTTTTTCTTTTTTTTTTTATGCTTAAGTATGTAGTCACATAACCCTTCACTCTAGATTTGGATCTCATGCAGTTATTGCATGGCACAATTATGATGGTGATGTGAGATGTAAAACTCCTAAAAGTGAAAAAGTGAAAAAGTAAAAAGTTGAAGGTCAAAAAATTTTATGATTTGAGAGTTGAGATTAAATATTCAATCTCAATCATTGATTAAAAAAATCATTCTTATTTCAGATCTAGATACTTGGGCTCGTGCTCTTGCCAATACACGCACAATAACTTTTTTTTGTTTTTGTTTTTTGAGAAACAAACGCAAACACAAGAAAGTAGAAATATGATTCTAACACAAAAGTATACACCAAACTTCACTCAAAATCATGATAGCTTTTAAGCCATATATAATATGCCCAATAATAACATTTGTATTATTACCCAGAGAACTTTTAATTTATTTCATCCGATCTAGGTAATAAAATATAGTACGCAACTACAGCATAAGAGCATTTGCAGCAGTGTAGCTAAATAGCTATATAGCTATTTTAGCTACACCAAAACACAAAAAAGAGAGTTGTAGCAGTGGAGCTAAACTTAAAAATTTTAGCTTCTCAGCTACAGTGCACATCTATCTTTAGATGTGCACTGTAGCTCAAAGGTAAAAAAAAAAAAAATAATTTATGTTGTGTTCACACTAAATCAGAATATTTTAATAATATTTTTTTCTTTTCTTTTTTTCTCTCCTCTTTTCCATTTCTGCCCGTTGCTCCTCTCTTCTCAATCCTCACACTTCGTTTCTGCCTGTTGCCGCCGACCAAGTACTTGCCCAGCGCCGACCGAAACCGCAGCCCAACGCCGACCGAAGCCCCAGCCCAGCGCCGACCACTCTTTGCGTTCTCCACAACTCCACCCCCTCTCTCTTTGCTATCTCATGCCCAGCGCCGACGTGGGTCTCTATCTCGCATTTTCTCTCTCTAGATCTCCACCTCAAAGGTCGAACCTTCGAGCTCCACCCTCTCTCTGCTATCTCATGCCCAGCGCCAATGTGGGTTTGTGTTTGTGTTTTTCGATCTGTTGTGGGCAGTGGGCTTGTGTTTGTGTTTGTGGCAGTGGGCGTGTGTTTTCTGATCTGTGGGCATTTTGGCGCAATTGATGAAATTTTCGAGTAGAAAAAGCTGAAGTAGAAAAACAAAGAGTAAAAAAGATAGAGTGAAAGAAAGATAATTGGCGCAATTGATGAAGTTTTCTGATCTGTGAAAGAGAAAGAAAGACAAAGCTAAAGTAGAAAAACAAAAATGCAAGTGAAGATAGAGTGAAGATAAAGAGGAGTATACGTGGGTGGAGGAGAAAAACAAAGAGTAAAAAAGAAAAAAAAAAAAAAAAGAAACATGTATTTGGATGAAAGATAATGGGAAAAATAAAATAAAGAATAATAAGAAATTAAAATTAAGAAATGTTACCATAATATTTTTGCAATAAATTTTAAGTGATAGGTTATTTACTATCTAATATTGGTGAGAAAAAATAATTTTTTTTGATGGTGGCGGTTGCGGTGGTGGTGGCGGTGGTGGTAGTGGTTGTGATTGTTGTTTATTGTAGAGAATATATTATTTTATCATGTGGCGGCGGCGGAAGAGTAGGCGGCGGTGGAAGAGTCGGTGGCGGTGGCGGCGGTAGTGGCAGCGGTAGCGATTACGGTGGCGGTGGCGGTGGTAGTGGCAGCGGTAGCGATTGCGATGGCGGTGGAAGAGTCGGTGGCGGCGACGGTAATGGCAGCGGTAGCGGTTGCGGGTGGTTGTGATTGTTGTTTATTGTAGTAGATATATTATTTTATTGTAGGGGATATATTATTTTATTGTGATATTTATATTATTTTATTGTGTTGAAAGCTAAAATAGATCCACTGCTGTAGCATGTGTGTAGGTAAAATAGATAAAGTAACTTTTGGTGGAGCTAAAAAGCTAAATTTTTAGCTCCACTGCTGTGAATGCTCTAAGGGAAACATTTGGCAAGTAGGGATATTTTCCCTTTTCTTACTACATAACAATTTTATTCTTACCATTGAAGAGTAGACGTGAATATAGCAACTCCCCTCAAGACCACACCAAAAGCCTAAAGCTCCGTTTTCTTCTTTTAATTATGACAACCTGAATCTCCAGTATGGGGTCCGGGTATGTAAGTGCCTGGATTAAAAGAAGAAGGTGGTGTTGGTGCTCGATAATGTGAAACTGACATCGTCATTGTCCCAAGTTTTGACATCTTCACGTCCAAATGCCTTGCAGCTTCAAGAGGCTTGATGTTAAAAAGTAACAATGCGAGAATCATAGCCATCTTTACAATGTTTGATTGAGTGTTTCCCCAAAACATGTTTTGCTTCATCAAGCTCTCTTTTTCTTTTTATGTTTCACAGTTTGAACTAGATCGAATTGGGTTTTTATAGGAACAAAAGCAACCCTCCGTATCTCAAAAGGCAACGAAGGTTGATGTGGATTCTTTCATCTTTATTAGAGAGATAAGTGCAAGGCTGCAAGCCCCCGAGCAAGAAAAAGTTGTTCCTAAATAAACAAATAGATATTAGGGAATACTCTTATCATTCTCCAATCTCCATGAATGTAACTATAGCGGGCCCCTTTGCCCCTCTTGCAAGATGCAAATTTTTGTTTTGTTTTTGGACTATCACAACAAAGTGGTCACATAATTATAATCCTCTATATCATAGCATATATTATATAATAAAATTAGAATTTAAAAACTGTAGTTAATTTTTTTTTTTGAGAAGCAAAACTGTAGTTAATTACACCCAGTGTTTACACCTTTTTATTTTTTGGTACACTATTAGTCATTTATTATTGTTGTGATAGTATTCCCAATGAAATTAGTATTATATAAGCTTTTGTCATGATCGATTAATATGATATTATATATACTATATAATAAAAATTATGTCTAACACGTTGTGGTCAATTACAACAAAAATCTTTCTCGAAAAACAAAAAGTTGGAGAAAATTTTCTACCAAATCATGTTTTGCTTCATCAAGAAAGGAAGTGTAGTTTGTCAAAGTTCCATGGTCTTTTTATATTGGACAAAGTTTTGCTCTAAATTAATTAGAAAGAATTTCTTCCAACCCATTATGTAGCAATTAAAAGAACCATCCATGTGTATGAAATCACATGATTATTTAAATGATCTAAACAAGATTTGAGTTGTCATATAGTGGATTGTAATGAGAAAATAGTTTTGTGTTTTTTTTTTTTTTTTTTTGGGGGGCATAAACGGGTACTATATTAACATAAAGCTATAAAAAGGAAGTCACAAAGTTTTGTTACACAGATTAGGAATAAACAGAACGTGTCCCAAGGTTAGGAGACTGTTAAACTCAATAGCTCATATTGCTGCCGAATTTTCTGCTTCTATTCAAGTTATCTTTTCCCGTAAAATCATGTAGTTAATTTAAGGAATCCTCTTTTATAATTAAGTCGTGTGGTTAGGGCTCTTTGAATTCAGATATCCCTTTATTTTTAAGAAAATTTCGGTCACTTTTATTGTGGAATCGTCTTTTAATAATTCTATTAAAAATGTGACATAAAAAACCTAAGTCTTGTAAAAGTGTAAAATGATTCCTACATATAAAAAAGCAAAGGTTGACTGATTCGAGGAATCATCATTCAACTCTGACTCAAAGTCCAATCTCTCTCTTTTTTTTTTGGTGGTGGGGGGGGATCTTTTTGATACTTGAATCTATCTTCCATCCACTTTGCCGCTATTGGAATCTTCAATTATAAATAATTTTATACTATAATTATTCGGAGAAAACACATTTTTAATGTCTACTTTTTAGATGGTCTAAAATACACTCAAATATTAATTATGATAAGCTCAAAAAACTTTAAACAATAGGATTAAATAAAGAAAATAATAAATTTTAAACACCTAAAATGTAGGTCACACCTAATATATATATATATATATATATTAATTTCCCTTATCTCCCAATTTTATACTAAAATTACTTTTTATAATTACATGTATTTTTCGGATCCAGATCCTCTAGATTTTTCAGGGTACTCGACCAAATAGATTTTCTTAAATTTTTTGAAAAAATTTCCTTAAATCTTAATAATTCTTTAATGATTTGAATTTTGTCATGTCAGCATTCTACTAACAATAATCTTAATTATTTTGTTTGCAATATTATTTTATTATTTTAAGAGTACTGTTAGTGAAATGTTAACATGACAAAATCTAGACCTTTAAAATCATAAAAGAGTGGTTAAGATTTAAGAAAATCTATTGTTAGAATATCTTATGAAATCTAGAGGATCTGAATCCATATTTTTCTCATTAAAAAAAAAAAAAAAAAAACTTGTACTTTTTGTTAGTTTTAGACTATTCATTATTTTGTTTATGGAAAGTTTTAGACTATTTAGATAGATGATAAATATGAAAAATTGATTATAGCTTCCTGTAATTTTTTAAAAATAATTTCCAATTAAAAATTAAATAAACACATGAACACACGTAGAGGCTAATTAATTAAGTATGAGTTGTGACAATATTGAGTTTTCTCACAAACTGCCCAGATAATAATTCTAGTGACAAAAAAATTGTACTTTTTTACGTAACTGTTTACAAAACCCTAGCCACAATCACTAGATTATATAAATATTATATATATATTTATATATATATATACACACACACACTAGGAATGCATATTAACAATTAAATTTTCATTTAGCAATAACTATTAGTTTGCTGATTTAAGCACATGATATATTGTTTTGATTGTTAGAATATCTAAATTTGTTTTCAAGGAAATACTTGAAAATCTAAGGATTAAATTATAATTTTTCCCTTATGTTGTTGAATGACGATTTTGCCCTTGAAACAAAATTAAATGGATGTTACAAAATGTGATTTCTACATTTGAATACCTAAGATTCTAGGTTGAATTATTAGAGGGGATCATATAGGTGGTCATGATGTAAGCGAAAGTGACATCTGTCAAAAACCTTATAGCTTAACTAGAACTTGCAAAGTTTCCAATGTAAACGTTTGAGGTTCAAAGTTAAAATCTTATTAACATGATTTATAGATAACGAAATACTTATAATGCCTATATAATTTAATATGGTTAATTATTTATAAAATATATTAACTTATGCACTGATTTAAATGGTGAATTGTGAGAAGAACATAATAGCTTGCCAAAAAAAAAAAAAAAGATAGTAAATAAATTAATCTTAAATTAGAATGTTAATAATAAAAATTTACATTTAAAATGGCACGTTATAAAATGGCCATAATTTAGCTTGGATAGCTGTAATTCTAAACAAACACAGGGATAGCCAGTTAGCCACTGCCCAACTGGTCTGTACGGTCACTTGATTAAGGAGATCGAGTTGCTTTTGACAAATTGTAGTTCTTGATAGTTTGCTTTTATGCATAAAAATGGAAATAGATGCTTAATTAAGAGGACATATACTCTTGTTTTGTTGCTGTTTTAGCAAACTATGTGGATTTCTTTTAAGTTTATGAATAAAGAATTTTAAGTACTTTTTCTTAAAAATAAAATATAAAATAAAATAAAAACACACACATCACACATGTACATGAAGGGATGTGCGAAGGAAGGAACCCGGATAATTTACTCAGTTGAGCTTAAGTGGACCTCTTTACAAATGGGCGTTGTCATTCAATGGCAAAATTGGATCACACAACACATATATGCAGTGAAGAATGCTTTGAGCTCCGAAAAGAAAAAAAATCATTTTCTAAATGTGCGATGTGAATAATATAAAAAACTTAAACATTCAGGTTATAAGAGATCGTATCAGCATCATGATATATAGTGTGATTTCTCGATGAGGTTTGTTTTAATCATTACAAGGCAGTGAACTATGGTATCCACACACACACAAAAAAAAGGGTTTATTTATCCGGTTATCCCCTAGAAAGAAAAAATTGCCATGTCACCGCACTGCACCTGCACTTGCACTTGAATCCGAATCCGAATTCGTACATGTGCTTCCTAGAGCATATCTAGATGTCCTTTGGTACCATTGTTAGGGATCAGGACCGTTTTTGTCTTTTTTTTTTTTTTTTTTTTTTAATGGGGGATCAGGAATTAAGTTGTGGAGTACTACAAAATGGGGTGTGGTCCAACCCAAAGGGCGCAAGCGGTTATGAACATATGGACCAGTCTGTCAAATATAATTTTCAAATGTTTGGAAAGATGAGTTTTGATCAATTTTCATCCTAGCTACCTAAACTTTAATATATATCTACTTTACAAATGGCTATATATGATTAGCTGCATGTGTGGGGAAACTTTTTTTTTTTTACTTGAAATAAGAGTCCGTTTAGGAATAATTTATTTAGCTGAAACTAAATTTTTTTTGCTGAAAGTACTATAGATAAAGTTAAAAGATAACTGAAATAGTATGGTGAGGCTCATGAATAGTACCAAAAAGTACAATATGACCCATAAATAGTATCAAAAATAAGCTGAATAGTAGCAAAAATAAGCTAAATAGTAAAAAAACACTAGTTTTTTAAACCAATATCAAACGCAACCTCAATCTCCCCATTTTGATTACTCATTCAACAACCAAAACCAATTTGAGGACGGTTTTGCTTGACTCTTCTATTGGCAAAAAAAAGAGGTAACCTTCACTTGATTGGGTTGGTTCTAATAGCAGGTTGGCCCTGATTCAAACTCATCACTCCAAAATTGAATAAGTCAAATGTTATCAAGTAATTGAAAGATCTATTAATTTTATATAAAAAATTAATTTAAATTGAAAACTTATTTTGTATTTGTAATATATTTTTAGTTTTAGTCACGTAGCTTGAGAAAAGTGGGAAAAAAAAAAGAAAAAAAAATGAAATTTTAAAAAGTTGTACATAAAAAATAAAAATTAAATACTAAAAACTGAAACGGATGTCAAACAAACTCTTAGCGTGTGTTTGCGAATTGATGAAGTTGCGTTTTGCATTTTTGGCTGGGTCCCACGGCACTGTTCACGACCCAGCCAAAAACGCAAAAGCACGCATACTCATGCATTTTTGGGTCTCACAGCACTATTCACACTTTTAAAAATTATTTTACTACAATGTTTTCAGCAATAAGTTTTCAGTTTTCAACAAATAAGTGGTATCTAAACAGACCCTTAGTAAAACTTTGAACGTTTGAATTTTTACTTCCAAAAAATAATTTCATTTATCGTTAACAATATTAACAATTAATCAACAATTATTTGACCAACAAATAACAAAGCAATACACCAATTAATCAACAATCATTCCAACCAATTTCTCAAACTCGATTTTCTTTACAATTGTTTTTTTCAGAATTATTAGTTTCAGTTCTGAGCTGCTTTACATTTTTGTGCAAAGCTTTAACACTATATCGGGGGAGAAAATCCAGGGAATCTGAGAGAAAGTGGAAGTCTTAACTTAATTAGTTTGAGAGAGAGAGAGAGAGAAGAGATGTGTGGGGAGAGTAAGGTGATTAGGTGAGGTAGTAGGTATGATGAGGAAGAAAACAGAGGGCAAGCTAGTCCATTTGCGGCTTTGCTTCACCTTTTCTTCTCTCTTTCGGGCCAATAATTTTTTACCAAGGTATGAAAACTAACCCTGAACTTTTTTCACTCGGGACTACTGTTTGCTCTATCTATTGGCTTTCCAAGTGTTGTGCTGCCATGTAAAACCTGAAAGATGATTTTGGGGAGTGGGGACAGAATATGGAGCATTTCTGATTTGATGTTTTCAGGCATTGAAGGAGAAGAGTCTCATATTGAAAGAATAAAGCTGGCTTGCTACCATCCTGACTTAGGTGTGCAATCTCAATTCGGTTAAACAGCATCATTGTTTTGTTTTGCTACACAGTTACGAGCCAGAGTACGACACCTTTTAACCCAATGAAATTTGACAAAAGACTCACTCAAGGATTTTAAAAGGTCCTTACAGATTTTATTAATTGGCCCTTATGGTATTAGCCAATTACTTAAATCTTTTTCTATGTGAAGTACACTATGTTCTTTAGGCTTGAATGTGTCCGAGGCAGGTAATGAAATGGCGTATGGCACCAGGGCCAAAGAAGAATCTGAACCTGCATATTAGTCTCACTTGAATGTGTTTGATGCAGGGAATAGTGTCAATCTATGGTACCCACTCCTTGATGATTTGTTTTTATCATCAGGCTAACACACCAATTGGTTTTTGGTGTAAGCAAAGTTTAGATCTCTTATTACTAAGTGACTTTACCAATTGAGTTAACTAGAACCCACGACATGCTTCCCTTGTATAGCCCCATAGAAGTTTCGTTAATTTTAGGTAAATAATCTGACTTCTTTGTTCGAAAGAAATTAAACATTCTATTCACCTGATCACCAAATTACTGAAAAAAAAAACTAGACATTCAGGTTATTGTATCAGCATCAGCATCATGATATATAGTGTGATTTCTCAATGAGGCCGGCTTTAATCATTACAAGGCAGTGAACCAGTGACAAGATGCAAAAGTTTTCAAGTCTATAAATGTTTCATTAGAAGTTCAAGTAATTTTCATTAGAACTTTTTATGTGCTGCAATTCTAGATCATACCTCTTTTTTTTTTTTTCCGTAACAATTTCTGGATCATACCTATTACAATGTAAGCAAGTACATTAAGTTACAGTACCTAAAAGGCTAAAACCCATCATCAACCATTTCATGATTCCAACAAAGACATGGTAAAAGGAAAAGCAAACCAAATAATCTTCCATTTTGAGCCCCTGTTGGTAGGAAAATATTGAGGTTCTATCCCTCATGTCTTCGCCTAGCCAAAAATAAAATAAAACCATTTTGTACTTACAAATCTTATAGATAACAAAGCCCATGAGTAGAGCAAATATGCTAAACAAACACCTACACCAACAATGCTCCATCCTCTCTTGTTGGGTGCAACAAACCATTTTCTAATGCAAACTCTATATGGAAGCTGTGAACCTGATCTAGCTACCTAACAGCAACAGGAAACCAGACTGCTCACACAGTCGCACTGTGAGTTCCATCAGACCCCCATTTGAATGATGGCATCTAGCAGTTTGTACAAACTCAATGCCCAGACAAATGTTTGTTATGTCAAATCCTTGGGCACAATATTATGTATTGAACACAAGCTCAGAAAACTAATTTCAACATCTGCTGCAGCATTCATTTTCACCTAAAATCTACATCAACTGAACCTTCAACATTAGTCACAACACAACCCACCAATATTTAACATAATCTAGATCAAAATTGAAAACAACTGAAAATGTAGGATAATTCAAATCGAACAAAGCTGACTAAAAATTGACACTAACCAAAAATAATAAGCTGTTTGCATATGACAACTCTCCTGCTTAGGTGTCTAGAATAAGTCATTGACTGAATCACTGTTGCAAACAATCCAAACAGGATACAGATAATTTAAGCAACTCTTTTACACATGCACATATGATGGAAATAATGATCCTCTTAAGAAAACAGAAGTAATTTGGCAGGGTTAGTTGTGCGGATAAGCTTCTCCCAAGGACTTATTCATATGACTAGGTGTCTTACAATTTATGGGGCCATGTTTGTGTCTATTCCCTCATGAAACTCAATTACTCAGGGAGATCTAAAAATGGTCCAAAACTTAATTCTTAATTAAGATACAGAAAGTATGAAACGTTTTCATTGCGACTCCAGCAAAGTAGATACAAAAAGATGGTGGATCTTGTATTGAAGAATATTTGCTAATTCTTATCCTCTTCTAAATCCTTGGACCAAGAAACAGATGGCTGATTACTTAATTGAAACAATTTCTTTACATAAATAACATGACCAAAAACAAGAAAATCACGTCTCATCAAATTACTTGCTTTACAAACTTCAAAATCTAAATATCACAACAAACAATTGAC